>LGRX02008986.1:0-23842 GCA_001247695.2 Cymbomonas tetramitiformis
AACAAGCTGTTCGTCCTGCGAGAAATATGCAAGTGTTGAGGAAGATGGGGGTTCCGGGGCAGAGACCTGTACAAAGCCACGATCTTGGACGTACTACTGTTGAGGAAGATGGGGGAGCCGGGAGAGTCTGGAAAGGGTACAAGGGACTTCTGCGTGCCTGCAGATGTTGTGGACGACTGGTTAGGGCAAAGCAGGCCGCTCTCAGCCGACCCTCTCTCCTCTCCCCCAGCAGCCAGCCCTCCTGAAGGAAGCGCGGAGCCATGTGCAGCGACGAGCAGGCGGAGAAGTGCGATCCTATGAACTGCTACAAGGAATGCCTCCACGTCAAGAGGTACAAACCTATGCCTTGCTGCATGTAATGCCTTCAGGCAAAGAAGCACGAACCTATATGCTGCTCCATGCAACAACCATCCACAGAAAAGCATGCCCCCACCTGTGCACCCTCGCCCTCGCCCTCGAAGAGCTGTTAGAAACACGTGTATTGTGAAATACGCCTCCTTCGAAACCCTCACCCGGGTGTCTCTGCCCTCAGGCCGCCTGTCACAAATAACCCTCAGGTGGTGCACATCCCCACAAGGAAGCAAGCACCTACCTTAACGGCCCGACCTTCGAAGCACCGTCAGAGGTCTGGCAGAAGCTCGAGGCGGACAGTGGTTTAAGTGGACAGTGGAGCAGGCTTTGTCTCATGAACAGCTTGGTCACGCAAAGTGGTGGACAGCAGACCGCAGCAGCGTCGGGCAGCGGGATGCACGCACGGCTTTTTGCACTTCAAGGTTTTCGAGATCCCCTTGCACTGGTTGCCGCAAGTGGGGGCCCACGGCGAGGTTCCCCTGACTAGTTCGCCGATATCCCGCGATCCAGATGCTTTGCTTTGGGTAGATCTCTCGCTCCTGGAATCGCAAAGAGTGGAAGCACGATATCGATATTAGATCCACCGAAGTTTTCGCCAAACAGCACAGCTGAACAACTGTTTCACGGAGACAAAGGAATGGGCTTGCTGTTGCGGCGAACACGACGGCGCGTAGCAGAGCAACTTGCTGATCTGTCGTCACTGAAGTGGATACTGTGCACATCGATGCCGATTTCGGCATGGTACAAGGTGACTCCAACAGAAGAAGCTGCTGCCGTGCAGCCTACCACCAGAAAACGTTGAGGGCTAACACTAGCGAAGCTGTGCAACGAAAATCGTGTAGTATCTACCGCGACTTGTCGACCCAAACCTTCTAAGGAGTTTATAATGACACTCTTGGTGGCTCCAATGACACTCTTGGTGTTTCCATTCACGACGTTACAAGTGGGCATCATCGCATTTCCAGATAAAATTGTACCCTTCAGCGCAATCAGCTATTTGACACATAGTTGCTCAAGCGTTTCGGGAGGCATCTCTGCTCTGATTCGCGTTGAGTGTTGCTTGTCCACAGCATGCTACAGGCGTATTCCCAGAATGAGGATGCCATAAATCTTGGGGAAATGGCGAAAGTGCGCGCAGCGTCACGGCGTCGCAGCTTTGGCGGCAGTCGTAAGCAAGTGGAAAATTCGTGCAGGTCGACCTGGAAAAGGTTAAGCCTTTCCAAAGAGCAAATCAGTGCCCCTGACGGATCCAGAGCGCAAATAGTGAAATCCAGTTGCGTATCATCTGGCTTGACGTGAGGCCCTGGCGGTGGAGGGCTCGTGATGAAAAGCGTGTCGGGATGGAGATCGACCTGCAACCGCGTATATTTGTATCAAAGCAGGGCAGAGCTTCCGAGAGACTGTGGAAGGGGAAATTGTGGAAGTGCAAGAAGGATTAAGACCGGCTTTCTAACACGGAATGTTCACACTACTTCAAGACATGTTTGCGCGTTCCTACACTGCACTATGCCCAAAACACCTGAGCAGCTGATCACCCTGACTCAAAGGCGGTATGAAGAAAACACAACAATGATATCTGAATGATTCCGTGAGCTCTAAACCCCGTGTCAGAATCTCAAGCAGGTTCTTGCAGCTCAGAATGGAATTATTATTTGCATCGCCGGCAGGCGTATGCCAAGGCGCCGAAACTCGTGCCACTCAAACAATACGGCAGTCCCAATAAATTTGAAAAGATGCTGTGGATTTCATGTTGGAACGTGTACTTCCACACACGTGGGGGGTCTGTAACTGCGAGGGCGTTGTAGACACTCGATCTGCTGTAGTCGAAACACGTGTGAAGTGTATGCACCTACCTGGGGCACCAACTTGCTGATATGTATCTTTGTGGATTTTGCCCGTTCTACAGTTGGAAGAATCGAGGCAGTCGTCAGTAGGCAAGGACGGGCTGCAAACTGGATAATGACGCCAGTACCAGTGATATCACCCGTCAATATACAAACAACAGCATCTGTACGGACTTTGACCAACTCTGACACAAAGGCGTCAGTACGAGAAGCTTGAAGAGTATCTGCGAGTTCGCTCATAGTCCAGCAAGAATTGTGGGCAAGAAGGAAGTGGTTGTCGCGGTTTCCAAATTACGTTATGCGCTAACTTGTACTCAGAGCGTCACTGACTTTTCTGCTTTGACAAGTCATTCATGATGTATGGGAGGCATGGCCGAACTGAGCCATGAAACAAGCTACTGTAGAGCAATTCCTTCCTGCTGGGCACAAGCGAAGGCCGTTCACTTATTACAGACATTTACTTACAGACCTCTGCTCCTTATGATTTGGAACCGGACCAAATACCTCTGACCTTTATAATCTTCACCCAAACCAAATTACCTTACTACCTTTGACCTTTATAATCTTCACCCAAACCAACCTTACTACCTCTGACCTTTATAATCTTCACCCAAACGAAATTACCTTACCTTACCTTACCTTACCTACCTTTGACCTTTATAATCTTCAACCAAACCAAATTACCTTACCTTACCTTACCTTACCTTACCTTAGAGCTGCCCAACTTAAACTGGTCCGCTTATTTTTTAACAGTGGCAATCTTCCGAATCCGACAGTCCATATACGATTCCAGAGATCAAAATGCGATACATTCCTTTGTTGCTCCCCAGGAATCTCTTCGGACCTTCCGATGTTCCCGATCTGAAAACATTGGACGGCTCAACTTTAGTTGGGCACCCCTACCTACCTCTGACCTTTATAATCTTCACCCAAACCAAATTTTCATCTCCGTTCGCTGTACAAACGGTGCGCCGAAATTATCACCCGGCCCTCACTGTTAGCGTCGCAATGGGACGATAATTTGTGACGACGGCTCACAATCGCCGAAAATGACAGAATGACGATTTCAGCGATTCAGAGCGGCCGATCAGAACGATTTTTCCCGTTCAGACCTATTTGCGCCACTCGCAACTTCTCATTTTAGTTTTCCGACGCTAAGCGAAAAGGGCTGCAGTCCTTGTTTGACTTGATGCATATGAACCATCTGCGTGATACTAAGCACGCATATGGGTCATATGTTATTCCCAAGACTGTTAGTATCACGGGGGTACCAACAATCTCGGGATCGAGTAAGCCATTCTCAACATTTTGAGATGCCCGCGGGCTTAGCCCTTCGCGCAAAGTTTCCACTTCTCAAGTAAAACGGATTTTCAACGGATTTTCGCTTGTATCTTTAGATTCGCTTTGAGTTAGGTAAAAAGTAAAACAGAATATTGATGCTGAGGCTCTTGCGCATCCGTTGCGCACATCCGATATACCCCCGCACGAACGGGGGTATAGCGGATGCTCGATTGAGCGCTACAAGGTGTGAGGCAACGAAATGAGGCTCGTTTTCAAGAATCTTCTCGCGCTAACACGTAGGACACCGTTTGGAACAATTTGAAGTATCGGTATACTTCCTAAGTGGCATACTAATACATGAAAACTTACTGCGCTTCGAAAAAATGAGTTAGCGAATTTAGGTTGAACATACAGTGCATCGAAAACCCTGAATTTTTGATCTGAATCGGTCATTGCGATCTGGTGGGTGTTTTTTTCGGCGCACCGTTTGTACGTGTTATGAATTTAGATATGGGTCATCTGAATGACCATCTCCGTTCGCCTTTTTCTTTATTTGCTATGTATGAGGAAAGCGAACGGAGATGGTCATTCAGCAGCAGCAGCAGCAGCAGCAAAGCTCGAATCCCAACGGGCGATACAGTCGAATGTTCCATCTCACGATCGCCAGACGCTAACGATGACAGTGCCACAACAGTCGCGTGTATGTACCGCGACGCCACCCACGCGTTATGGCATGGCATGCTGGGAAGCAAAAAGCAAAGCACTGTCGCGCACATGATCCTACGGTCAGATAATGTAATGGCGAAAATGATTTAAACATCGCATGGCCGACGCGATGTTCGGAAATCAGATAGATTCGCTTTTACATTGCATAGCAGACGCGAGGATCGAGAAATGTCAAATCATTAATGGAATGGCAGACTCGATGTTCATGTTCGGATCTCTCGAGTGCGCCACGTCGGCAAGATAAATAATCCCATCGACCGTCAGATGCGCCTAGTGGAGATCTTAATTTAAGATCGACCGGGCCTAGAATAAACTAAACTTGGCCTATGCCACGTCAATCAGCAGCAGCAGCAGCAGCAAAGCTCAAATCGCAACGGGCGTCACAGACGACTTTCGATCTCACGATCGCCAGACGCTAACGATGGCAGTGCCGCTGCATTCGCGTGCATTTACCGCGACGCTACCCACGCGTTATGGCATCGCATGTCGAGACGCACATATTAAGCACTGTCGCACACATGATCCTAACGCTCCGGGGAGGACTTAAAATGCCAGATCATATTTGATACTCAGCATTATTCGACGGTTCCACTCGCTGCACGCACAGCTCAACAGCGGAGCGCTGATTTTTGAACGTGGCTTTTTATGTGTACAATGCCCACATAGGTTGCATGCTGTTATTTTGTGTGTTTCGTTTTTGGGACGCGTTGCGCGCATGAGCATGGATGCGCGCGCGCATGCTTGTTTTCGATATTCGTCGTTTTGGTCACGACGTGCGCATAATCAGTCGTTGCTTTGATCGCATGTGTCCTCATTCAGTATGTAAGAACTGCATGCATGCGATTGTGCGCGCCACATAAGTGCATGCTGCGCATCGGCATGTACCCGCGCGCGTGTGCGTTGACTGTGAGCATGCTCTCGCAGTGGCAACGATAATGTATTTCCGTTGCCAACACGTTTGCGGTATTGTAGCGCGCGTACGAAGAGCGGCAGCCAATTTATCATGAAAGTTGCTGTAATAGAAAGGTGTGTGTGTGTGTGTGTGTTTGGCACAGGGTCATGACGTGGCGGAGGTCGATGAGACGTCATTCGTGCTTCGATTTACAATGCTGCGACCGATCGAAGTAGCGCGAGGTTTGATGCACGTTCATGGCTGTGAAATGCACTTTTATGTATATATGATAAGAAGCGCTTGCCCATGAATATCGCCACACGTGGAGGCAGCCAACCATGCATAGGCTCGCGCCAGCCGCGAGTGGGAATTGCAAATGTCACTCAGTCGAATGATGAATTATAACGAGCAAGTAATGTATGCATGTAGCCGCAGTCAGGTATCGTTCCGATTGTTACATGTTGAATATTCACACGCATGCATTATCAACACCCACCATTCACACAGGAATGCTCTACGGGCACATCAATATATGTGCCAAATCATGGAAGCAAAGTAGCTCTTGCTTCTCTCTCACACACGAACACACACACACACACACATCGCATACTCAGCACTAAGCACTAAGTTACACACCATGGAGAGCATCATATATATCACGCCCTGCACATGCACGTTGATGCGTTTATCGGATGATGGAGGAGGACGATATCCACGAGACTCGCACAAGTTCTTGGTCTGGGTTCGATCCCCGGCGTCCTGCATCAGTAAATATTGCTTTATTCGCACGTTTTCCGGCTGGATACACAATTACGCATGCACAATCATATAATAATCCGCATACACAGCCAATCATTTGCGTCTTAGCATAATGTGATATTTCTTATTCGAAGGGTAATTGTTAAAGATTGCAATCGATATACACATCAGCCTATTTGCGCACAGTTTGTGCAGCATGCAGTCATAATGAGATTTTCACATTGTCAAAATTTAAAGTACTAATATGATGATCATAGTAGTATGCTATGCGTGCTAGATGCCAACTGCCGCAGTGCTACAAACGTGCCCCCCTTTACTATTCGTCCTAAAACACAAATGCCAGCTCAAGATGGGCACAATAATTCTATGCATGTCCAAGGGGTATCAATGGACATCAAATTACGCAGTGCTCGCCTCAAGCACCGCCTCAGTCACTATCTCGGCTTGTGCTCAAAATTATTGATGAACATCAGCGAGTGCGTTGTGAGTGCATACGCCCGTTGATGCACACACGCACATGCACTAAGCACACACGCACGCACGCGCGACACACACATACACACACACATAATAAAGGGTGAACGAGCTAATGTGCATGCCAATCAAAGCTAGACGTGTATATATACATAATGTTGTATATATATATATATATGGGGACTTCAATGCAGTCGATTTCCCTCTCGAATTTCACGGTGTGCGCTCGAGCACCAACGTGTGATATTTTCATAATATACTTGCAGTGTAACACTGGCTGAGCTTCCAACGTGGCTGCACACTTTCTTTTTTGGCTAGGATGTGTGGGTGCGGTATATAGTCATGCCCTGATCTATTCCCACAAGCATGTTTCTCACATCCACTGGATTGATGGTGGGTCTGCTTTTGTCAGCGGGCAACGTGTGCATGCTACATGCAACATGCATATCGATTGTTAAAGTGGCAAGAATGTGTGTGTGCGCGTGCGCTTGCAGTCGCGAGTGTGCGTGCGTGTGTGTGTGTGTGTGTGTATGAGTTGTGTTTGGATGCGTGTGCAAGTATGTAATTATGCGCGTGCATGAGTGTGGCTTTTCCTTGGACCGACTCCGTTGGCACACCGTAGCCGCAGAAGATCAATTGCACTATGTACCCACACCGGGGATCAAAGCATTCAGCCATGATTGTGTGTGTGTGTGTGTGAAAGAGACGGTTATCCCTGTGGTGCCATTCTGGCGGGCACTGCCTCTTGGAGAGCTCGGTAGATTCGTCTGTCGTGCTGCGAGGAGAGGCAGAAGGTGGTGATGTACAACTTCTGTGTTCTCCCTTGAATTTTGTGGGGAGCACTTAGGTGCCCGCATGTTTCCTTTTTGACATGGGGTGTCCATGCTGTGTGGTGTGACTGCATTCATGACATAACCATGGACCAACAGGTCCCATCCATCGACCGGGAGCCACTGGGGGGCATGCCAGCAGGGTCCGCTTACTCCGTTACCCAGAGACCAACAATTGTTGGGCGATGATCGGTCACATCGTTTCATCTTTCCATGCTGCTTTGCATCAGGGTTGGGAACATGTATGAGTTTGTGGTATCTTGTCACGGCCCCGCCCTGCTCCTGATTTGCTTCTCACATCCACTGGGATGATGGTGGGCTGGCTTTTGTTGGCCGATCTCATGCCGTTCAGTGTGTGTGAAAGAGAGTGAGCATGTGTATCACATGTATGCAAAATGGGCATGTGCACCACCAACTCATTTATAGTGAGCCTCCATTATTTTTCACATGATGTTCGCCCCCGCCTAAGCAATTGCCACAAGCCGACGGACATCGCCATACATGTGTAGCAGAAAAGTAACTCTGCTACGAGGGTCATACATTGCTTGCTCAGACTTCAGCTAACACTCCAAGAGGTTGTTGACATCAATATTATCCACATCAACATGTATAACACTCCATCTATTCTTCACGATTTGTTGCAAACATGTCTCATCAATTAGGCAATCTTAGTACTGATTCGCTATGCAGTTAGCGCTAATTGCGCGCAGCGCGTAATGCTGATGTATTGATTGGTGCGTGAGCATTTACATTCTGCACATTCAACATATTGTTTTCGATGCCATGCATGTGCAAATGCTAAATAGTATGTAAGATATGTATGCAGAGTGTTTGCTTATTCGACTACACGTGTATCTACACTACAATTGCCAAGCGTGAGCAACGTGCGAAAGCTAAGAAAACGTTCGTACTAGAAAATACGTAATCATAGTAACTATTTGTGTCCCTGATAATCATATTGGATAGCCAAACCTTGCTCCGCTATTCAATATTTGCAACTAGCTTACATTACATGTACGCCGCCACCATATAGCATATCTAGCTATATAACACATTTAATATCTCACATCCCAAATCATATCGCCGTACATACATAACAACCGCCCAACCGATAACTAATGAATACCTGAACGATAGGGATATATCATCATCCATACACCGCCACCAAGCGCAACCAACACGCGAACACTAGGGAAAAGTTTGCACTAGAAAGTAACGTATCATTATAGTAACTAGCTATGTCGCCTTGGTAATCATATTGGACATCCAAACCTTGCTCCACCATCCTCCATTTGTAACTAGCGTATACTACATGTACACCGCCGACATAATATATCATATCTAACCATATAACACATATAATGTCTCACATTGCAAATCATACCGCCGTGCATAACAACCGCCCAACCAATAACTAATGAACAATATATTGGACCGATTGAATTGTCGGATGGCCTAGTGGAGATCGCATCTTTGATCAATCAGTCAATCAGCAGCAGCTGCTGCAGCTGCAGCAGCAAAGCTCGAATCCCAACAAGAGATGCAGTCGAATTTTCGATCTCACGATCGCCAGACGCTAACGATGACAGTGCCACAACAGTCGCGTGTATGTACCGCGACGCCACCCACGCGTTATGGCATGGCATGCTGGGAAGCAAAAAGCAAAGCACTGTCGCGCACATGATCCTGCGGTCATATGATGTAATGGCGATATCCATGTTAACATCGCATGGTAATTAATGGTGCTGTCCAAAAGATCGACGCCTAGTGGAGATCGCATATTTGTGATCGACAGCGCCTAGTACTTACCTTAATCAGCAGCAGCAGCAGCAAAGCTCGAATCCCAACGGGCGATACAGTCGAATGTTCCATCTCACGATCGCCGGACGCTGACGATGACAGTGCCACAACAGTCGCGTGTATGTACCACGACGCCACCCACGCGTTATGGCATGGCATGCTGGGAAGCAAAAAGCAAAGCACTGTCGCGCACATGATCCTGCGGTCATATGATGTAATGGCGATATCCATGTTAACATCGCATGGTAATTAATGGTGCTGTCCAAAAGGATCGACGCCTAGTGGAGATCGCATATTTGTGATCGACAGCGCCTAGTACCTTAAATCAGCAGCAGCAGCAGCAGCAGCAAAGCTCGAATCCCAACGGGCGATACAGTCGAATGTTCCATCTCACGATCGCCAGACGCTAACGATGACAGTGCCACAACAGTCGCGTGTATGTACCACGACGCCACCCACGCGTTATGGCATGGCATGCTGGGAAGCAAAAAGCAAAGCACTGTCGCGCACATGATCCTGCGGTCAGATGATGTAATGGCGATATCCATGTTAACATCGCACGGTAATTAATTGTGATGTCCAAAAGGATCGACGCCTAGTGGAGATCGCATATTTGTGATCGACAGCGCCTAGTACCTTACCTTAATCAGCAGCAGCAGCAGCAGCAGCAGCAAAGCTCGAATCTCAACGGGCGCGGACGCAGTCGAATTTTCGATCTCACGATCGCCAGACGCCTACGATGACAGTGCCACTGCAGTCGCGTACATTTATCGCGACGCCACCCACGCGTTATGGCATGGCATGCTGGGAAGCAAAAGGCAAAGCCCTGTCGCGCACATGATCCTGCGGTCAGATGATGTAATGGCGATATCCATATTAACATCGCACGGTAATCAATCGCGCTGTCCAAAAAGATCGACGCCTAGTGGAGATCGCATATTTGTGATCGACAGCGCCTAGACCTTAGACCTTTATAATCTTCACCCAAACCAAATTACCTTACTTACCTTACTTACCTTACCTTAATCAGCAGCAGCAGCAGCAGCAAAGCTCGAATCCCAACGGGCGCGGACGCAGTCGAATTTTCGATCTCACGATCGCCAGACGCCTAACGATGACAGTGCCACTGCAGTCGCGTACATTTATCGCGACGCCACCCACGCGTTATGGCATGGCATGCTGGGAAGCAAAAGGCAAAGCCCTGTCGCGCACATGATCCTGCGGTCAGATGATGTAATGGCGATATCCATATTAACATCGCATGGTAATCAATCGCGCTGTCCAAAAAGATCGACGCCTAGTGGAGATCGCATATTTGTGATCGACAGCGCCTAGTGTTTACATGCAGCATCAGCAGCAAAGCTCGAATCCCAACGGGCGACGCAGTCGAATAAACGATCTCACCATCGCCAGACGCTAACGATGACAGTGCCACTGCAGTCGCGTACATTTATCGCGACGCCACCCACGCGTTATGGCATGGCATGATGGGAAGCAAAAAGCAAAGCACTGTCGCGCACATGATCCTGCGGTCATGTGATGTAATGGCGATGGCGATATCCATGTCACCCAAACCAAATTACCTTACTACCTTTGACCTTTATAATCTTCACCCAAACCAAATTACCTTACTTACCTTACCTTAATCAGCAGCAGCAGCAGCAGCAGCAGCAAAGCTCGAATCCCAACGGGCGCGGACGCAGTCGAATTTTCGATCTCACGATCGCCAGACGCCTACGATGACAGTGCCACTGCAGTCGCGTACATTTATCGCGACGCCACCCACGCGTTATGGCATGGCATGCTGGGAAGCAAAAAGCAAAGCACTGTCGCGCACATGATCCTGCGGTCAGATGATGTAATGGCGATATCCATGTTAGCATCGCATGGTAATCAATCGCGCTGTCCAAAAAGATCGACGCCTAGTGGAGATCGCATATTTGTGATCGACAGCGCCTAGAGACCTCTGACCTTTATAATCTTCACCCAAACCAAATTACCTTACCTTACTTAATCAGCAGCAGCAGCAAAGCTCGAATCCCAACGGGCGATACAGTCAAATGTTCCATCTCACGATCGCCAGACGCTAGCGGATGACAGTGCCACAACAGTCGCGTGTATGTACCACGACGCCACCCACGCGTTATGGCATGGCATGCTGGGAAGCAAAAAGCAAAGCACTGTCGCGCACATGATCCTGCGGTCATATGATGTAATGGCGATATTCATGTTAACATCGCATGGTAATTAATGGTGCTGTCCAAAAAGATCGACGCCTAGTGGAGATCGCATATTTGTGATCGACAGCGCCTAGTACCTTACTCACCTACCTTAGACCTTTATAATCTTCACCCAAACCAAATTACCTTACCTACCTCTGACCTTTATAATCTTCACCCAAACCAAATTACCTTACTTAGTCAATCAGCAGCAGCAGCAGCAAAGCTCGAATCCCAACGGGCGATACAGTCGAATTTTCCATCTCACGATCGCCAGACGCTAACGATGACACTGCCACAACAGTCGCGTGTATGTATCACGACGCCACCCACGCGTTATGGCATGGCATGCTGGGAAGCAAAAAGCAAAGCACTGTCGCGCACATGATCCTGCGGTCATATGATGTAATGGCGATATCCATGTTAACATCGCATGGTGATTAATCGTGCTGTCCAAATAGATCGACGCCTAGTGGAGATCGCATATTTGTGATCGACAGCGCCTAGACCTTTGACCTTTATAATCTTCAGCCAAACCAAATTACCTTACCTTACTTACCTTACTTACCTTAATCAGCAGCAGCAGCAGCAAAGCTCGAATCCCAACGGGCGACGCAGTCGAATTATTGATCTCACGATCGCCAGACGCCAACGATGACAGTGCCACTGCAGTCGCGTACATTTATCGCGACGCCACTCACGCGTTATGGCATGGCATGCTGGGAAGCAAAAAGCGAAGCACTGTCGCGCACATGATCCTGCGGTCATATGATGTAATGGCGATATCTATGTTAACATCGCATGGTAAGTATTCGTACTGTCCAAAAAGATCGACGCCTAGTGGAGATCGCATATTTGTGATCGACAGCGCCTAGTGTATTACATGCAGCAGCAGCAGCAGCAGCAAAGCTCGAATCCCAACGGGCGACGCAGTCGAATTTTCCATCTCACGATCGCCAGACGCCAACGATGACAGTGCCAAAGCAGTCGCGTACATTTATCGCCACGCCACCCACGCGTTATGGCATGGCATGCTGGGAAGCAAAAAGCAAAGCACTGTCGCGCACATGATCCTGCGGTCATATGATGTAATGGCGATATCCATGTTAACATCGCATGGTAAGTAATCGTGCTGTCCAAAAAGATCGACGCCTAGTGGAGATCGCATACTTGTGATCGACAGCGCCTAGTGTATTACATGCAGCAGCAGCAGCAGCAGCAAAGCTCGAATCCCAACGGGCGACGCAGTCGAATTATCGATCTCACGATCGCCAGACGCTAACGATGACAGTGCCACTGCAGTCGCGTGTATGTACCGCCACGCCACCCACGCGTTATGGCATGGCATGTTGGGAAGCAAAAAGCGAAGCACTGTCGCGCACATGATCCTGCGGTCATATGATGTAATGGCGATATCCATGTTAACATCGCACGGTAATTAACCGTGCTGTCCAAAAAGATCGACGCCTAGTGGAGATCGCATATTTGTGATCGACAGCGCCTAGTACCTTACCTTAATCAGCAGCAGCAGCAGCAGCAAAGCTCGAATCCCAACGGGCGATACAGTCGAATTTTCGATCTCACGATCGCCAGACGCTAACGATGACACTGCCACTGCAGTCGCGTGTATGTACCGCGACGCCACCCTGGGTTGCCTATAACCTCGCACACCCACGGTTATAACCCCGGTTATAACCGTTTTTTTGACTCCGCGGTTATAACCGGCGGTTATATTTTGGCATATCGTTGGGGTCCGAAGCAGCTACCTCGTTACAAGGTGATTACGGATATTAACGAATTGATATACCGAGTATGTATTGTGTCAAGGCTCTTTGAATTTTCAATGCACTATACGCAAAAGTTAAAGAGTGAAAGCAAAAATCGAAAGTTGCATATAAAGGGCCAAGGGCAGTACTGTAGGGCACACCAACACTTTCGTATTACATATTATTACCAGTTTATCACAGATGGTTGCCCGATCGCTGACCGGCGTATGAGAGAATGCGCTTTACTTGCGCTGCGGAGAACTTGTCGCCACAAAATAGACAATGAACAGTATCTTACGCTTGACCCGGCTTTCCAGGTTCAACCGTAGTACCATCGAGTGTGCATACTTTGACAAAAAAACACACCCAATCGGCTACAGTAATACCTCACTTTTAAGAGAATCGACGATAAGAGACCACCGGCGTTTGGGGGGTCGCGTTTTTTCCGATGACCCTGAGCCTTTTCAAATCGTTAAGAGAATGGGTCCAAATAAGAGAACGGGAGCTGGCTAGATGAGGAAATATGGTTGGGAAATCATGTTAAACCATGTATTAAATATGGTATGGTCGCAAATAAGGAACAAACCTGGCTATCGCTGACCTTATTGGATCGCGCTTCGTTAAGCGCCGCTGGCGTGTTGGGGGGCGGGGGGGGGTTCACTTTTTTCCGATGAGGCTGGCTGACCGCATATCCCTGTTCTCTTAAATATGCAGTATTACTGTATGGAGACGCTTGCTCGGCAGCCGCAGCCACGATGGTTCGAGCGTTTGATATTTCCGCTTTCCGGTTCGTTTGTGACATTGTTGATGGCATATTCTCCCCTTCCAAGTGAGAAGTGTATAGCGTTTGTTGCTCTCGGATATGTTGTCTCAGCGACATGATGTCTCATACAGCTCTCTTCGATCGGGTGACATGCGGGTGACATGCGGGCCTTAAGTATGGGGCGATTAAGTATGGGGGAATATTGAAGGTTATAACCCAGGTTATAACCTAAAATCGGACCCCGAGGTTATAACCGGTTACGGGTTTAAGGCAACCCAGACGCCACCCACGCGTTATGGCATGGCATGCTGGGAAGCAAAAAGCGAAGCACTGTCGCGCACATGATCCTGCGGTCATATGACGTAAAGGCGATATCCATGTTAACATCGCATGGTAATTAATCGCGCTGTCCAAAACGATCGACGCCTAGTGGAGATCGCATATTTGTGATCGACAGCGCCTAGACCTCTGACCTTTATAATCTTCACCCAAACCAAATTACCTTACCTTACTTAATCAGCAGCAGCAGCAAAGCTCGAATCCCAACGGGCGACGCAGTCGAATGTTACATCTCACGATCGCCAGACGCTAACGATGATAGTGCCACTGCAGTCGCGTACATTTATCGCGACGCCACCCACGCGTTATGGCATGGCATGCTGGGAAGCAAAAAGCAAAGCACTGTCGCGCACATGATCCTGCGGTCTGATGATGTAATGGCGATATCCATGTTAACATCGCATGGTAATTAATCGCGCTGTCCAAAAAGATCGACGCCTAGTGGAGATCGCATATTTGTGATCGACAGCGCCTAGTACCTTACCTTAATCGGCAGCAGCAGCAAAGCTCGAATCCCAACGGGCGATACAGTCGAATGTTACATCTCACGATCGCCAGACGCCAACGATGACAGTGCCACTGCAGTCGCGTACATTTATCGCGACGCCACCCACGCGTTATGGCATGGCATGCTGGGAAGTTAAAAGCAAAGCACTGTCGCGCACATGATCCTGCGGTCAGATGATGTAATGGCGATGGGACAGGGTACGGGCGCTGGGAACTCGTCCATCTTGCATGATGACACATGATGACTGCATGTCACGGCTGCGACCACAATGAACGTCGCCGGCAGCAGACGGTGAACACATGCCACATCGACATCGCGGACACCATTGCCGCTGCCGATGCCGTTGCGTGACTGCTTACTCGTTACTGTGACACTCGTTCTTCGTTGACCCATCCCAATCCGCAATTGCATCGTAAAATTCTTCAACTACACTACACACTTTCTTCAACGTTCCGCCGCCTCATGGGGCGAACGGTGCTGTGACTGCTGTGATACACGCAGGGATTTCCAAAGTGCTCGGCTACTTTTATTTTTCAGTTCGCTTATCATTATGTGTAAACTTATGATACTATGTGTGCGCAGGTCATGTCGCAGGTATCCGATTGCGAGGAGGGACGCGCGCTCTTGAGATGTGGAAGTCGAGGTTGGCGAATGCCAACCTTGCTTGGGATGAAACCCAACCATATCGAACGTATCGCATTAAGATATACACATTTCACGTTTGCATCCTTGGCATCTATGCAAAGTATGAGAAGCATTGAGTGAGCATAAGTCCTAGGCTGTTTTGGTTTTGGGTTCATGGCGCATTCGCGACCCCTTGGGGTGTGGAAGTCGAGGTTGGTCTAAACCAACCTTGCTTGGGATGAAACCCAATCACATCGGATTATCTTATCGCACCTATCTTAGTTAAGTAATATATATTACAAGTCTGAAGGTCTTTCGAGAACGTTAAGGCGATGGCTGATTTTGTTTTTTGGGGTCGTAATAAATCATGGAAAACAAAATCAGCCTACGAACTTGTCCTAGCCGTTTGAGGCTCAAACCTTACAGGTTCACTGAGAAAAATGTACCGATGAGATAAGTTCGATGTGGTTGGGTTTCATCCCAAGCAAGGTTGGTTTAGACCAACCTCGACTTCCACACCCCAAGAGGTCACGAATGCGCCATGAACCCACAACCAAAACAGCCTAAGACTTATGTCCACTCAATGCTCCTCATACTTTGCATAGATGCCAAGGATGCAAACGTGAAATATATGCGATAAGTTCGATATGGTTGGGTTTCATCCCAAGCAAGGTTGGCATTCGCCAACCTCGACTTCCACATCTCAAGAGCGCGCGTCCCTCCTCGCAATCGGATACCTGCGACATGACCTGCGCACACATAGTATCATAAGTTTACGCATTATGATAAGCGAACTGAAAAATAAAAGTAGCCGAGCACTTTGGAAATCCCTGCGTGTATCACAGCAGTCACAGCACCGTTCGCCCCATGAGGCGGCGGAACGTTGAAGAAATTGAGTACTGTCGCTGAAGAATTTTACGATGCAATTGCGGATTGGGATGGGTCAACGAAGAACGAGTGTCACAGTAGGCTCTAACGAGTAAGCAGTCACGCAACGGCATCGGCAGCGGCAATGGTGTCCGCGATGTCGATGTGACATGTGTTCACCGTCTGCTGCCGGCGACGTTCATTGTGGTCGCAGCCGTGACATGCAGTCATCATGTGTCATCGTGCAAGATGGACGAGTTCCCAGCGCCCGTACCCAGTCCCAATGGCGATATCCATGTTAACATCGCATGGTAATTAATCGCGCTGTCCAAAAAGATCGACGCCTAGTGGAGATCGCATATTTGTGATCGACAGCGCCTAGTACCTTACCTTACTTACTTCCTTCATCAGCAAAGCGCGAATCCCAACGGGCGACACAGACGAACTTCCGATCTCACGATCGCCAGACGCTAATGATGACAGTGCCACCGCAGTCGCGTACATTTATCGCAACGCCACCCTCGCGTTATGGCATGGCATGTTGGGATGCAAAAAGCGAAGCACTGTGGCGCACATGATCCTACGGTCAGATGGCCGAGTGGAGATCTCTTTTTGAGATCGATCCGCCTAGTACTATAGTTTGGCTATCATTGGCTATCATTGACTAACTTTGGCTATCCGATTTGAAATTATGACAGCCCTGTCATCGGGGGGTCTGTGGGGGTGTCAAGGGGTCGCAAAAATTAAATTTTGCCGATTTCATCGCAGGTGGGGGTCCCCTTCGTCGACCCCCCAAATTTCAGTAGGTTTAGGGATTAGGTTCTGGGTTTAGGGTTTAGGTTCGAGAAAATACGTGAGAATAACGTAAGAAATCGTAATTTAGTTAACCCCCGAAATTTCATGGAGAGACTGACTTTCGCCCCCCCATAAATTGGGGGTGACTGTCTCTTCCTGTGTCACCCCTCGCCGTGTAGTGTCACTTGCACCTTGCCAGCCTGTCTGTCTGTCCCTCAGATAGACAATAAAACACTATCCGGTATTTTATTATCTACCTTAGCACACTACCGGAAGCCCGAACGTAGTCCGTTTCCGCCCCTGCAGTTATATATATATACAACGTATATACTCATATATATCTCTTTCTTCATCAAAATTCCTGCAAAGGTTTTGCAGGTTTTTCTCGCCCCCCTTAGCCCCCCGGCGTGCAAATTACCCCAAGGTACCTACTTGACCCCTGTGCACCGAAATATGGCCATTGGGCCTACGCTACAGCTCGCACAATGCAGCTGAATCACTACCCCTGGGCTTCCCTCCAGAATTGGAGGGCAAACCGTCATAGAGATATCGGGGGCCAGTCACCTTTAATTTCAAGGGGTCTACGGCCACCCCAGGGCCCAAGGGGGGTCGATTGGACCTCCACAGGGCTTAGTACATAAGTTATGATGATTTCCTACCGGGGATGCCGATTTTGAAGTTGGGTCGATATCTCTATGACGGTCGAGTTTTTTCCGAAAATCGATACCGTTTTTGACTTAGTCGCGTAGACCTCCCACGAGTGCGAGCCACGGGCTGTCACCCCACTATTCTGCCACCACTCTACCCCCCACCCCTCCGGGTAATTTTGGGGATGTCCTGTGGTGCATTTGAGTACCTCGCACGCCCTTAGACCTCAAGGGAATCACTCCAGAGCGGCCCATCTGCTCACCCACCCACCACACCGAGTGTTGGAATCTGCGGTATAGGCAGCCCTGACTTGGAGTCCCGGTGCAAGCCCCTATGACAGACCCCTAGGACCAACACTGGACTGCTGACTGATCTATAGGTTCGTGCTGTGACACACGTTGTGTCACAGGTAGTGTCAGGGTCATGACCGATGACATATGTGTCATACATGTCATACGTGTCATACGTGTCAGACATGTCATACCATGTCATGTCATGTCAGTCGGTCGCGTCATATATTATTATGACAGTCGACAGTATGGTCGACCATGACTGTACATGTCGAGTCGCGTCATATATTTATGACAGTCGTCAGTACGGTCGACGATGACTGTACATGTCGCCAGATGATAATGTCATATCATCAGGCATCCCTGTCATCGAGAGTTCGTATGTCGAACTTGAAGATGGCAAAGCAAAGATACATCTTGAAAACAAACAAGAACCATCTTGGCTTTCAGCATGCGCGGAACTCGCATGCGCAGCATGAACGAACTAGTCGTTATTACCATGCTGGTCGTTCAACCTACGTCTCGGGTTCACAACCCAATGGCGGTACCATCTAAGATGATGGGAGACGTTAGGTACAAAAGTGAGGAAGCGTTGTGCTTCAGCAGATCTTCTTAGAGAGACTGCACTCACAAACCCGCTCATCCGTACACTTGCATTGCTGTTCCACTTTGCAGTGTTTATTTTGTATATTGATAATATATTACGGCGCTTGTTTACATAGCCGTAACAGAATGGTATTCTAAAAGTCATCAAGGCACGATACTCGAGAACTCAAGTGGGTGCAGCGATAGACGTAGTATATTTGATATTGTTCGCAGGTTTGCAGGTGGGCGCATATCGACAGCGCTCGCATAATATTGAATATCTGCAGGGCGAATAATATACACTCGCATATCAACAGCGCAGAGATAGCGCGAGGAGATTTCTCGCAGCATGCACGCGGAAACAGCTGATCGCACACATACGCGATAAGGTGTGCGCAGGGCATACATCGACGCAGCAATGAAACGTATTCGCATAAATGGTTCGCAAATGTATGCATGTTCGCAGATTCGATAAATCAGCGGCGAAATCGTTTTCGCGTGGAAAATCATCAGCGCAGTATCACGATTTTTATGATTGCACTAAATTGCTTCATACATGTTGATGCGCGATGGTCACTAATTTACAGATGCAGCATGCGCGATGGTCGCATATTTCTACAGAAGTGAATCGCAGCATGCGCGCGCTTGTATGAATCACCATCACAAATTGTCCAGATTGATATACTACATAGTTGTCATCGGCAGAATTTTGATTCGTATACATGTCAGCGCTCGCATTCGTATGCGACGTATATCAGTGATTTTTGGGAATAATTCCTTCGCACTGTTTACAATGTCAGCGCGTACAATGATTATGGCCTGTCAGCACGATATACGATTTTCATGATTTCGTCACATGCGAAGAACGCTCGATTTTAGCGCGTACAAATTTTGATGTGTTTACATGCAGTGAGAAGCACATATGCATACGCCCGTCGAAATCACATGCAGAATGATTGTATACATGATCGTTATGCTTTGGATACATTACCACTACGTTGCTGTGAAAGTATCATTATCATACTGCAGCAAATTCCAAAGTGTTCTGATGGCTGCACAAATACTTTGATCATCAGCATTACTCTTATTAGCATCACAATGATCTGTTCACAACATGTGTGTGCGAATCAGCACACACACACATGCACTTATTTCACTTACAACAATCATCAACATGCAGTGCATACACTTTTATACCATGCACATATCTTATGCTGAATGATTGCATTGATTGTGAATTGTACATGCTTTATTATACTGTACAGCTTGATCACGATAACAGTTGTAGTACATAGAGCATAAGCATATTGCAGTGAATGCTAGTCTATATTCGAATCCATGTAGCAAAGGGTGCCAGAAAGTGATCTTAACACCATAATTAGTTTGTCATGCCTGGTGGAGCCGAGATGCTCTCCAGATCACATGTACATTCTATGGTGGATCACCGGATGGAATGCTCACCTGAGCTTCATGTAAAATCTATCAAGCAACTCATTTTGTAATGAGATTAGCATGGAATTACAATGATCCCTAAACTTGATATATCATGTTAGATGTAATCAGTACATGGTATGCTGACTGTCTTGCATGATAAATTGTCTAGGATATTGTGATATCCAGAACATATTCTGCAGAGTGTGTACAAGTAAACACACACACACACTGAGTACTAATCAGCAGTACTATACACTGCACATACACTAGCATTCATTATACATGTTGAGATTCACTGACTCAGAGTGAATAGATCAACTATATTGTATATGGTAATATGGATACCACTTCCAAACACATGTGCGTGGAAAGTGTCAATGATGGCGATACATAAGGGAACAGGATAAGATAACATGCTGTAGGGCTGGATGGAGAATATCTCCAGACCCGAAGGCATTATACAGTGTTCATAATGCAGCTGGTAACTGCCGAACACTGTCCATACCTTTACTATCGCTGGAGCAACTACAACAACTACGTTGCATATTGACAGTTGAATCAGACTTGATCAGATCAATTGCATGCAACACACAGATCAGTATTACATGATATCTGACAATAGTGTTAAGGACAACCACACACATATAAATGTGCTGTGTCAAGTTGCTGTGATTGTATCCAGCAAAGTCCAGATTTGTTCTAAATGAGATATATATCACTTTGATAAATCTTAAGAGCACAGACCTATGCTCAAAACAAATCATAGGTTGAGAAATATCACTAAAGTGGGTGTATCCACTTAAGTTGATTAATCTATACATAATCAGATAAGTACATTTGCTGTGCATGGGTTTAAATCAGTAAAACCCAAAATGCTGTCAACCATAAATGTTGATATACAGCACAACTCACTTATTTGCTATGAAATTTGTCATATGCAAAAGTGAAGTTCCTTACAGTGATTCTGTACTTACATTCCATATATACACTGAGATATGTCACTAAAGCAATATTTCAGATAGCTGAAAAAGCTGTAAAATGAGTAAAAATGCTCCACGTTTAATTTCAAAATGAAAAATGTGTGCCCATTTTATTTAAAATTATGATTTTATACCTATTGAGGTATCAGGAAATCATAATGACACATGTCATATCTGTGTGACACCCTAAATATTAGGCGTTGAATATATAGGGGTAACGCTATTGTTGTAACGATAAATCGCTCAAAATGCTGTACGTAAAACACATTTTGAAAATTTCGGATTGATTTTTTTTGCTGAAATGAATGTTTATATATCAAATAACAATCCTTGATTTATGCAGCATGTGTAACGCCCTGTAACAACCCTAAAATTAAATGTGTGTAACAGGGGTGTAACGTACCTCCTGAAAACCACCTTACATTTATGTAGGTATTAAATGCAGTTTTGCTTAAAAATCTTTGCAAAAACATTATACTGCTTATTTTTTACCTGCATTAGGGTTACTGATATCATGTAACACCATAATCACCATATTGAGTAACAGGGCCACTGTAACTATATATGCCCTAAAATGCCACATTTATTTCGAAAAACTTCGTTTTTTGGCATTATTATATCATGCTAAATCATCACAGACATGATAATACCCTGGGCAACAACCCAAGAACTGTAGGGCAACAACCCAAAAACTGCAGGGCTACAACCCAAGGACTGTAGGGCTGCAACCCTAAAACTGTATAAGCTGCTTCTGTTTATATAAGGTATATAAACAACTGACTGCCTATGTATTCACACTTCCTCAAGGGGGGAAGAAGGTGGATAGGATTCACACATATGCATTTCATATTCCGATCTGGTGATTTCTGATAGATTGCTTTTGATAAAATCACATTATTAATCGCATCCACAAATAACGTTGAAATCTGTACAACGTTAAATCCACTATCACTAATAAAGTGTAAACTCGGATGGGAAACTATATCCTAATGACTATAAGTTGACTCTTGCTCAGCATTTACATTCTCGAGTAAGTTTGGAATGCTGAACTATATACATAACATATAACCTGATACCATGCTTAATTGCATTTCCTGGATCAGAAGATGATAGTTATATAATGTATATATATATATCCCACCTGATGCACTTTGGCACTATAGCCGTATATAAGAGTGGGAAGGACAAGTGCATCGCTGTAAGACTGGTTGATATAGTCCCAGTGTTGAAGGCAGAATTTGGCACCCGAATAACATCTGATAACTGTTGGTGACCACCATGTAAGACCTTCCAAGCGTAACTCCTTTGTCCTGAGATGCAAGTGAATTGTTCATAATATGTTGACATCACATAAAATCATTTTGATAAAAACCCTATATATTCATATGAGTTGTTGTCACTAACATGGGTTTTTGAATCGTCGAAATGAGTATAACTCCGATGAATTCATTAGTACAGAATAAGCTGTTGAGATTATTCCTCCGGCTGGATTGCAATCATTCACAATCCCTGTACATTCCGGTGACAAAATATTGCACTGGACTGATCACCACATTTGGTATAATCTGTGATATATAAATCACCAGAGAAAGCATTGCAATCAGCACAATGCTGTTTAGACTCACAAAGATGAGTAATATATATTCTCATATGTAATAAACAGAGGCACAATGTGACCTACGCTAAAATCGCGTATGCTCGGGCACTGTATTGTGACCTGCGCTAAGATCGTGTATGCATGGACACAACATGACTCGTGCCAATGACGTGGACATATTTTTTGCCACGACATCACATCTGAAATCAATAAATCACTCAGAGTAAAGGTGTTGACATCAGTATAGCACCATTATACATATAGTCATGAGGATTTTAAAGAAGACATAGTCTCTCCGATATTGACAAACATGGTACATATATATATATATCCATGCTCTCTGATCATATATTGACATCCCACAGCATACGATGATGGTAATAGCAAACCACTTCGCTGCTGGAAGGTAGTGTTGTATTTTATACAGCACATGCATGGGCACTATATGACCCACGCTGATGACGTGAATTCGGGCTGCATCCCAAAGACTGCGATGCACCTTTGGTGCAATGGGCTGCAACCCGAGAACTGCTATCCAGCTTCATAGTAAGCTATCACGTCATCACATAGAGGTCGGACCTCTGTTGTATTTAAACGGCGCTTGACAACCGCCTAGCAATACACTTCCTTGAGGGGGGAAGATGATAAGCTAGAAATACAACTAAAAACCAAATAATAATAAAGACAAATAATAAAACAATATAAGTTGCATCATTGTTTTTGTTTTGGCAAGCCTGACTGAATACAGTCAAACCATGCAGAACTCCATGAAGTTGACACATACATCAGCCATGATACATATGAGCTTGATTTTGAAGATCTAGACATTGTATACATCTGGTCTAGCATGTATCCAGACTAGAATTGTATATTGACACGGTGCAAGCACTATAGCCTCTGCCACCGATGATCATTGAAAAGGGCAACCATTCTTGATATTTCATACATATCATTTGATTGGATCATTAAAGGTGTTAAGATTACTCAATGCAATATGCAGGCCACGGCCTGAGTACAACACCTAGAAAGGTCAAAGCCACTGAGCTGACCAATGCAGCATGAATGCTAGCTGCCTTGAAGGCTATACAATAAGCCTATTGCCCTTATGTCTTGATATGTATCCGTGTATTGGCATCTTTTTGAGGTAATTATGCCTATTGAATGAGCCATACCAATCATCTTGTCTTCATTGATCATTACATATCTGATCATATCGCCATTGAGCAATGCCTATTCTGTGAGATTATATATCACAAGGCATTTCATTAGTGCACATTAAACAATTGAAGTGCAACAAAGATCATCAGCTCTACATCATACCAAAAGGTTGAGTTGTTGTCAATTGATTTTTTTAGACACCATTTCTCAGAGGTCTATTCATCATAAAAGACAGAGTCTGTGCAATCATGGCTATTCAGCCTCCGACATAGCTGCATAGCTATTTAGCTTATGACCCAACCGTTGTTAAGC
>LGRX02008987.1:0-47217 GCA_001247695.2 Cymbomonas tetramitiformis
TGGACGAGGCTCGGAGAGGACGAGGCTTTGAGAGGACGAGGCTCTGAGACGAGGCTCTGAGAGGACGAGGCTCTGAGAGGACGAGGCTCTGAGAGGACGAGGCTCTGAGAGGACGAGGCTCTGAGAGGACGAGGCTCTGAGAGGACGAGGCTCCGAGAGGACGAGGCTCCGAGAGGACGAGGCTCCGAGAGGACGAGGCTCTGAGAGGACGAGGCTCTGAGAGGACGAGGCTCTGAGAGGACGAGGCTCTGAGAGGACGAGGCTCCGAGAGGACGAGCCTCCGAGAGGACGAGCCTCCGAGAGGACGAGCCTCCGAGAGGACGAGCCTCCGAGAGGACGAGCCTCCGAGAGGACGAGCCTCCGAGAGGACGAGCCTCCGAGAGGACGAGCCTCCGAGAGGACGAGCCTCGGAGAGGACGAGCCTCGGAGAGGACGAGCCTCGGAGAGGACGAGCCTCGGAGGGGACGAGCCTCGGAGGGGACGAGCCTCGGAGGGGACGAGCCTCGGAGGGGACGAGCCTCGGAGGGGACGAGCCTCGGAGGGGACGAGCCTCGGAGGGGACGAGCCTCGGAGGGGACGAGCCTCGGAGGGGACGAGGCTCTGCTGAGGGGAGAGGACGGGAGAGCGCGAAATTGCTGTGCTGGCAGTGCGGGAGCCACGGCCCCCTTTCCCTGCAAACTAGCTTCTAAATTCCTCCGATGACTCGGGCTCGGGGGGCTGGGGGGGCTCGGGGGCGGCTGTGTTGCGCAGCGCGGGGGTCGCGTGAGCTGGAGAGGGCGCAGGAGTTAGACGAGGAGGCGGTGGTGGTGGCTCCCACAACGCAAATACCGGAGCCGCCAGCCGCGCAGAGGCCGCACACCGTCCCACATAGTATTGAAGAGGGTCCGTCGCGGAGGTCAATGGTGCGGTTTGAGGCGGGCGGGACCTCGCAGAATGTGCCTCCAAACGCGCACATGGCCACCGAGCTTCCCCAGGTGTGCGCTGCCTTGTTTCCCAACCGGGTACGCTACATGGGAATGCGTGAGAGGGCTTAGAGTGGGGGTGCAGGGGGGGTGGGTGAGAGGCCGTGGAAAGTGGCTACATGGGAGTGCGTGAGACGGCTAGAAGCGGGGTGCAGGGCGCTGCGTGAGAGGGCTTGAAGTGGCGATGCAGGGGAGTGAATGTTAGGGCTTGAATTGGGGATGCAGGGAGTTATGTGAGAGGCCTTGGAATGTGGTTACATGGGAGTGCTT
Source organism: Cymbomonas tetramitiformis (assembly GCA_001247695.2). Classification (NCBI taxonomy): domain Eukaryota; kingdom Viridiplantae; phylum Chlorophyta; class Pyramimonadophyceae; order Pyramimonadales; family Pyramimonadaceae; genus Cymbomonas; species Cymbomonas tetramitiformis. Next base: position 1,233 of record LGRX02008987.1, read on the forward strand.
GAGGGGGCTTGGAGTCGGGGTGTAGAGGTAAGTGTAATCGCAGAAACTGGTAGTGGGGTGCAGGGAGGGGTGCATGGGAGGCAGGTCGGGGTGCAGGGGTATGAATGGGAGGGAGCTTGGGTGAGGGTGTAGAGGGCAGCATGGCAGGTGGGGGTGCAGGGGGTTGCGTGAGATGGCTTGTAACGGGGGTGCAGGAGGGATGCGTTAGGAGGGGCTTGCAGTGGGGGATTCAGGGGGTGTGTGAGAGGGGCTTGCAGTGGGGGTTTGGGGGGGTGTGAGGGCTTGGAGTAGGATCGCAAGGCGTGCATGAGTGCTTGGAGTGGGGGTGCAGGGGAGCTGCATGAGAGAACTTTGCTTGGGGATGCAGAGTGCGTGAGCAGAAAATTGTGGGGGTGCGGGGGGGGCTACGCAAGATGGCTTGGAGTGGGCGTGCCAAGGGGATGCGTGGCCCGAGGCGTTTGCAGTGGTGATGCAGGGGGAGCTGTGTGGGAGGGCTTGGAGTCAGGGAGCAGGGGGGTGCATGAGAGGGCTTGGAGTCAGGGAGCAGGGGGTGCATGGGAAGGAGGCCAGGTGGGAGTTCAGGGAGTGGATGAGAGGGCTTGGAGTGGGGGTGCAGGGGGTGCATCAGGGCGTTTGGGGTGAGGGTGCATGGGGTTGCATAAGAGGTCTTGGACGGAGTCACAGGGGGCTGCGCTACTCAGCCTTGTAGAAAAGGGCACCTCTCTCTGAAGGAATAATTTTGCCGATGGCTGCGCTGTGGCATCTTTAGATCAAGCAATGCTGCGTCGAAGTTCCCCTCAGAGGGGCCTGACTGAGGCCAGCGGGGTACCGGCTATTCACGGGGGCCGGGGCAGGTATTGGAAGCATGCATCGGGGCACCGGCTGCTCACAGGGGCCGGGGGAGATTCGGGGAGCCCCTTGCGGGAGTCTTGCCGGTGGGTTCAGGGTCGGGGGTTCACGAAGCCTTGGGAAGGGGTGGGAGGAGCAGGTCACGAAGTGCCTGCCGGTGGTGCCTGTTGCGAGAGGGAAGCAGGCCCTGTCGCACACGGTGGTGCAGACTGCCAATCAGATGGAGATTGCCTTTGATGAGGATCGCCCTTGTACAGCCCCCACCACCTTCAGGTGCCCCACGCCCATATCCCCTCTCCGGGCTTGTAAGCTGTGTTGAAGCGAGCAGCCCCGACCGGGTCTGCTGACCACTGGAGGCACGCAGCCTCGACCGCGTTGAAGTGAGCTGTCCCGACCAGGTCCGACCACCAGGTTGAAGCGTTGAAGGAGGCGTCCCTGACTTGCTCGCAGGGAGTTCAAGCTCCCGTCGGTGAAGAAGTCTGCATCAAGGCATTTCCCGAAGGGGAGCGAGTCGGTATTGGCGGTGGGGAGCGACTCGGTATACATACCTGCTCCGTCTTCAGGTACGGTTTGGCCATCAGAGGCGGCCCCCGTTTTGTGGTGCTCGCTTCGGTTGCGCCCCATCGCGGCTGTTTGGATGGATATGCTTCCCCCCGCGCTGCCGGGATGTGCCACCTCCTTGCATCTGCGTGGTCTCGCCATGTGTGCGCGTGCGACTCCCCTGCGCAAGGTCCAGGGCCTGCATGGAGGCGCAGGTAAAATCTCGGAGGAAATGCAGATGTTCCTCAATTTGAAGAAAGCCTCCGGAAGGTTAGTCGCCCGAGCGCCACTTCCCTCTCCCCCCCTTCGCCCCCCCCCTCCACACATACACAGGGCCCGCCAGGAGAACCCGCAACATCAATGTAACCGGCGACAGCCTTGCACACAGTTCCACTGTTGGGGGCAGCACCACGAGTGCAATCCATAGCGTGCATGACACTTCCCAATCGGTTTGCTGTGTACGGCTTTGACTAGGGGCGGCGTGGTGGGAGGCAGGCACGTGGCAGCGATGGCCGCACTAAGAAAGAGCCCCGACATGGGTATGGCACTGAAGGGCGTAGGCATGGGCCAGCGCGTCCCTGGAGGCCGCCCGCCGCAAAGGGACTCCACACAGGAGACAGGTACCAACAGTCCGGGAGCGGCGGCCCTGCAAGCCCTGCAGTGCTCACCTCGAGTAGAAAACGCCCTCACTCACAATTGGGGTGCTGATCTCGAGTAGAAAACGCCCTCACTCACAATTGGGGTGCTGATCTCAGAGTAGAAAACGCCCTCACTCACAATTGGGGTGCTGACCTCGAGTAGAAAACACCCTCACTCACAATTGAGGTGCTGATCTCGAGTAGTAAACGCCTCACTCACAATTGGGGTGCTGATCTCGAGTGAAACGCCCTCACTCACAAGTGGGGTGCTGACCTCAGTAGAAACGCCCTCACTCACAATTGAGGTGTTGATCTCGAGTAGAAAACGCCCTCACTCACAAGTGGGGTGCTGACCTCGAGTAGAAAACGCCCTCACTCACAAGTGGGGTGCTGATCTCGAGTAGAAAACGCCCTCACTCACATTTGGGGTGCTGACCGAGAAGGTAAAGCACCCAACGATTGGTACACATTGGTTTGCCAACATGCGTCACTCAACTGAGCATCCTGGAAGTTTAACTCGTGCCGATTGCCTTGGCAACGATGCGCAGGACGCATTTTTCAGCCCAGGGCTCCGGCACAGCAGCAGCAGCAGCAACAACAAAAACAGCAGGAGCAACAGCAACAGCAGGTGACTGTTGGAAGCTTGGGGAGGTTTAGAAAGGCAGTCATCATAATGGGTACTTATGTTGATGCGCAGTAATCATGCTGTTATGTTTGGATATCCTTTCATTGGTGCTCTGCGCCCCACGTGGCGATATGGAAGCGCACAATGTGTGGGCATGACAACAAACCCGCAGAGAATTCAAAAGAGTGCTTCATTCAAGCGTAGTGTGAACGTGGGGACGCCTGTGGCGGCAAGTCCGCTGATGGTCAACTGGTGGTACACTGGTGCATTTGTCAGCTTCCATGCTTTCGACGCAGTGTGAAGGCGAGTCTGAGGGTGGTTGGTTGCACCTGCAGATTCGATCCGGCCTTCGAGGTGGGGCTCTGCGCAAGTTTGGAAGTGGGAAGTCGGCAGGCATGGCAAGCTCCTCTATAAACCAAAACAATCAATCCTCAATACGCTTCGCAAATATGACGTTGTAGCTGCAGCGGTCATCGTGTTAGTTGGAACATGAGCGACATGCCGAGAAAAGCTGAGGGTAATGAGACTAATAATAGTGTTGAAATGGTATACAAAGTATTTATGTGAGCATGAAAGGCAGTGCTTTGATAAGTGCGCTTCCACTATATCCCACGAATTAGGTCGGCGTTACAGGGAGCAATATTTACCACCTCCACGGCACAGCCAATAACGGCCGTCTATTCCCTTATGCGGAGGTAACGATCTCTCCGCAGGCTGTGTGTTGTTGTGGCTGCGGGAAAGGGAAAGTCCCACTTGTGCACGCTTCCACCATCCACTGCGGTGACAGTGGGATGGCTTGCGTTGGTTATCCTCATGCCATGCAGTGTGTGTGGCTTATCGTTGGACCGTTTCCTTTGGCACTATATAGCCACAGAAGATCGGCAGCGCCATGTACCCATACCGGGGATCAATAGATTTGGCACACACTTTGGGACACTTATCCGGATTTTCCGGAGCTTACTAGTGGAGAACGGGATCCCCTAAGCCTCGCTAGGCCACCTGAGTGCCTCTGCCACTGCATTGCCTGCGTGTTGAAGTTCTCTCTCTGAAGCCAGTACACCCTTACCCCCCGAGCTCCCCGAAACATCTTCCCACCACCAAGCCTGCGCTCAGAACCATCACCCTGCTCCCTGCCTGCCCCAAAACCGGGTCTCAAGAGAGCTTGTTCACCCAGCACATGGGCAATTTGTTCATCTCACTCAAGACATTTGGTTTCAGCGGCAGATCTCGATTCTCTTCATCGACTTGGGCACCGTTGTGACACGAATTGTGTTGAGTCTGAGTAGCGATGGTGTTGTTTGCCTGGGTCCGCCCAACCGTAACATTACACACAATGAATCGTATTTGGGTCCCCACCGAGTAACTGCTGTTCCCTTAACACTGTGAGCTACCTTAGCAGACACTTGTAGGACAGTAGGAGAACCTATACACAAACTTTTAAAGGTACGGTATTTTGATATCATAGCATATGATTGTATCCGCAATCACGTCTATGCAGTACGAAGTATGAATATGTGTGCAGAAGTGCGCACAATGAGTTTATGGCATAAAGGATTCGTTGGTTCGAAATTCGAAGGTTGTCAATAACCTCGTGCCGCTGACGATTGTTGTATATTTCTAAACGCTTATATCTCAGCAAGTGGTACTATGCATGTGCCGTGACGCTCATTTACTTTACCAATCGATGATGAGTGTTGCCGGTGTCAAGTTGTCCAAAGTACATGCACACTTCTAAGAAGGCAAGCCAAAAAAGAGAACACAATACGAGGTCACCTTACCATCCTTCCTACAGTGACTACCCGTGCTCACAGAATAAGTGTCAATATTACCAGATACAACCAGCACAGCTGTCACCGGTGCCGCACGTCAGCTAGCGGATTGTGCAAGTTGGGAAGATCGGACTGCGCCGCGCCTAATGCTCAGCTCTCGCATCTCAGAGGCGGTAGCCTCTTCCGCCGCACTCTCCTATCGCAAGGCATCTTGCCAGTCCACATTCCACGGTGTGAGATGAGCTTCGTGCGCTACCTTGTGTCGAGTGAAAGTTGCGGCGAATGGTGCAAACCTATTACTTAAGGCTATGGAATATTGGGGAAATATCGCCGATGTGCCCCATTGTGGTGCAGGGATCGGCTTTTCGCAACTGCCGAAATCGCCGGAAATAACAAACAAGTAACACTTTGCTCGCTTTTTACCTCTCATCCTCGATCGTGCTTGAAATACCACACAACAGGCATACGGAGAGATCAAATATCGAATTATCAACATAAACGATGATCGTCCATAACCCTACAAATCACATATCGCGATCCATAGTGATGGCTATAATGAATAGCAAATTCATCCCATGTGAGTTACGGAAGTTGGCATATGTGGGATGGTACTTGATTGCACTACCCAATCTCCTCCGACATCCTTAGGAGCCCATTTTCGTTGCATGCCCAACATTCATTTTCGTTGCCATTATCATCCACAACTCTTCGCCTGTGCAAAGAGTGTGCCAGCATTCTGATATCATATGCGACTTGCAACATGAATAAGCTCAAGGACACGGTACACCCAAAATAGTATATAAGTTAGCACCACGTAATGTCCGAAGTTCGCGTCATCAATTCTTAAATTAGGGGCCTTTTCAGTGAAGCATACCAAATGAAATCGGTTGAAGCAATGGATGAAGGAAAGAGTGAATGAGGAATGAAGGATTGAAAGCATAGATGGCTTGAATGGCTGGTAATGGATGGACGGGTGGTTGGCCTTAGAAGATGGATGATTGAAAGAAAGCGTGATGGAACAAAATAATAATTGTATGAAATAAGGGCGAAAGAAATGGAGCTGCAAGTCGATCAAAGAAGGCTGCACGCACCTGCCACTGCACACTAGGCATACCACCCACTCCTTAACCCTAGAGCCGAGGATCTTAGGGTTCACAGGATGCCCTGCGACCAAGCAAATTCCCGACACAAAGCACATTGGGATATGTCACAGCTATCAAGGCCAGTGACCCTTCACCTCGACCCTCCCAGGTCTTGATATGATGGGGCTTTTATCATATTGGAAATTCCATAGAGTGTACTTCCGGTGTGATCGTGAGGGTGAAGTCAGCATCGCACTCGATGTGGCATGCGGCGCACACACTCTGCCCGAAGGGCCATTTATCCCTTTGTGACATAGTGCTGATTTCGCTCGGCCAGGATCAGCGCTCGGCACACACACGCTCTGAAAAGTCGAGCTCTCCAGTTCACCGTTGCTGGCGCAGAACGTGAGAGACGATAATTGCTGCAATCGCAACAAGCACTCCGATTTGGTGTCTCGTCGAGGCAGGAGAGAAGGTGTCACACCGAGCCGGGAATCTCCATCACCTTTGGCCTCGAGCAGTGGGATGAGCTGTTTGTCGTCCAGCCGCTGCTTGATATCCGCCGCGCTTCCCATGTACTCTCCGTCAACAAACACTTGGGGCACACAAAACGCCTTTCCGGCGGGCAGGCGCAGCTGCGCAATCCCTCCCACCGGTTCCCGCCCACATAACCTCAAATCAATTCCAACTTCCTCCCCAACCCAAAATTAAGAAAAACTCTCTCCTTTCGTCGCAAAAAGCTACAGCCGTTGTTCTGGGTTTCGCCCCAACTCATGGAAACCGCAGGTGCTGGCAAGTGTCTCCTTTCATTCCCAGATAGCACCGCTCGTCTCACCCCACACTTCACGTGCAGATGCCAAGGTTAGCGTCCAAAGCGCGCACACCTTGAGCTCACTACGCAGCTCGACGCTCATCGAGATGTCCCGCTCGTCAAAATTCAATCCCAGTCTTTGAAAGGAACCGAGCACCTGCGAGGATCCCTCCTTTATAAGCCTCTTGGAAGTCATCCTGTCAAGGCGAAGCTGAAGCGGGTTGCGGCGAGGGATGAGCGGCAGACGCCGGGACCACCTGCTCACAGTCGTCGAAGGTTTTACGGATGGTCGTGATGCTGGTGGTATAAATCACAATGCCTCTCGGAGCCTCTGTCTGCCAGGAGGCCGTTTGTGCCTCAGGGCTGACGCATTCCCCTCCCCGTACGCCTTTTCTAATATGCTGGCGGATTCTTAGGTGCGACTCCGCCATCTGCGACTCCGCCGAAAAGTGGGAGATCACCACTGACCTCGCGCGCAGATGCACCGCCAGCCTTGCAATGCTCCGAGTGCCTCACGAACTTAAAGTCTCTGCACACTCCTCACATCTCACGCTTGCAGACAACCTGCCTTTCATAGACCTTTGGTACCACCTCCTTACTCTCTACCCTACAAGCGACTAAAAGAGGCAGCCGTCTTGGGAGAACGCTGGAGTCATTCACGGACACCTGCCCTCTTCGTCACTTACACACACATATGCATATACACGGCGATTTTGGAAGTTCGCGTATGTGGGATTTGTGTCTGAGTGGGCGTGTTTCCAAGGTGCACCTAAAATATGCAGTCGCACAGGGCGAAGCAAGGGGAGACCTGAGGGACTCGCCTCCACCCGCACTCGCGTTCTGAACGAGAGCAAACTCCCTCCGCGCTCCCCTCAGCCTTCAGCGACAATTGACCCTTGATCCTACGAAAAGGCGTGGCGGGACGCGTTCAGCCTCTAGGGCTAAACACGGCGACAACAGTTCAGTAGGGGAAACAAGTAGGACGGTGAATGTGACGGTGAATAAGCAACCGCTTCGAACAACAGCGGCATTTTCCGCAAGAACATATGCTGCCTGTTACCCGGTACCTGCTCTATAATATGGCTTGTCACCTATGATCCGTACCAAATTCTTTCGAGGTCAATATAGGATCCATTGCGAACGTCCTTTGAGCATAAAACTCTGAATGCGCGACCCTTAAATATGTGACAGCTATCGCAAGGCAAAACGGGTGTTTCGACAGGTGTACTGTACACGCTGAAAATGACAATACATGAGGTGAGTTTGAGGCCACACCGCAATCCGCCTTGTGGTTTGGCCGCGAACTCGAGACCAATGCGAGTGCAGCTTACCCAGCACAAAACCGAAAAAGAATGCTCCAGCATAGGAGACCGAAATGCGTTGCATAATCTATTCGTGTTTCTCGAAACTGGTAGCATTTAAGCTTCGTCGCCACGTCCAAGGCCACGTTGCAGGCTTCCGGCGTGCGTGGCAGGGAGCCTGAGACAGGACGACCCTCGCCTACTGTTTATGGGCGATGCGAAAGAAGCACATTTTCCGACGTTGTGGGCAATGTTCGGTTACTGAATTGAAAACTCGCGAGATATTAAGATATCAAATATATCTGACGCGGTGATGGCACTGAACGCAACCAGTTCTAACAATGCAAGAGCAACGGGTATCTTGAATCTTTTTAAATGCAACTCTTGATAAAATCTTTTTCTTGATTCTATATTTCCATATTCCATTGATCTCCAGATCTGTCCGTGTTGTAGATGTGTCACACCCCGGCCACGACACCCCTCCCCCCTCCAAGGTTTCCGGTGCTACCGAGTGTTTGGCAGCCTTGGCGAGCACCCTTTAAAAAACCTTGACGTGTACTATGTCGCGGCGTATGTGCAAGTTGATGAGCAGTATTAGGTATAGTGTAAAATATGTAATATGTAATATGTAATATGTAATATGTAATATGTAATATGTAATATGTAATATTTTACAGGCCGTAAGGGCTGGTTGTACCGGCCTACTGCCTCACACAAGACCGAGAGGTCAGCTGACTTTTCCAATTACTAAGTATGGGATGGAGAGGACTGTTGTCCATACAACTCACCGTACACAGAATAATGCAGAATTCAGTTTGTGCAACTCGGGTTGCTTTAGCACTGCACCGACACCTTGCTGCCCACTCACTGCATTTGAAAACAAGCCTACTAATGATAGTGGTACCTCGCTGTTGTTTGTCTCTCTTACAACAAACAGTCACCCACAACACAGTGGACCAAATGAAAGACTGCACAGGTCACACACGAGACACAGAATAATAAGACTGTCCCCCTATGCCACTCACTATGACGGGCACAGAAGAGAGTTCACCGGTGGCGATGGCACCCTTTCACCGCCTGATTCACTTACTATACACAGGAGGGTGAGGACTGAAGCATATGCCACTCATTACACACAGGTCCTAAGGACTGAATGCACCTGCCACCTGCACCGCACAAAGCCGAGAGGCAAGCTGTTCATACCATGTACCAAGCACGGGACCGAGTGGCCTGCTGCTCATACTTCTTACCATACACAGAACAGAGCAGAGTTCTGCTTGTGCAACTCACAACTCACAGGGCGGAGCAAACTGTCGCTAGTACCCCCTGATACATACAAATCAGAGCGACCTGCTGTTTATACTATCTGCAACACACCGAGCCAACAAGACTGCTGTTTATACCACCCACAAAACCTAGAACCAAGAAACAGGGTGCCTAGGGCATCTACAACACACAGGACAAAAAAGCCTGTTGACAATACTACCCTCCACACAAAATACCTTGCGGAAGGCAGCATATGCCACTCACCATACATTGATACTTACCCACTATATTTATGTCAGTTAGCACACACGGGACGGAGAAACCTGCAATACATGTTACCCTTCATACACACCAAAGAGCAGTCTGCTTTCCCTGTCAGCCATCACAAATGCAGCCAAAAGGCGGGCTACACATGCTACTTACCATACACAGGAAGGCGCGGCACACTGCACATGTCACCCTCGTCACACAGGAATGAGTGGCCTTCCGCTTCCAACACTCACTGCACACGGGAAAAAGCGGCTGGTTGTGAAGTATCTGCCATATTGTGTTGGTGGCACCAGGCTTCAGATGGGAACTCTGCCACCGAGCCTGCACCGGTCCAACCTAAAGAAAGACTGATTTTCAAAAAGTCTCTCAGACATGGTATAGGCTTTTTGCCAAGGGAGTACAAAGTGCATATACCAAGTACCACGCACGGGACTAAGCGACCGGTTGCCCATACCACCCACCACACACAGAACGAAGCGGACTACAACCTGTGCAACTCGGGTTGCTTTAGCATTGAGCTGGCGTCTTGCAACCTGTTCATTGCACTTAAAAACAAGCCCAGCAGTATCATTGGCACCTCTGTACTGCTTGTTTTTCTTACAACACATAGGAATGAGAGGCTCGAGCCATATGTCACATATTACATACAGGCCGTAAGGGTCGGTTGTACCTGCCAACTGTTTCACACAAGACCGAGAGGTCAGCTGACTTTTCCAATTACTAAGTATGGGATGGAGAGGACTGTTGTCCATACCACTCAACGTACACAGAATAATGCAGAATTCAGTTTGTGCAACTCGGGTTGCTTTAGCACTGCACCGACACCTTGCTGCCCACTCACTGCATATGAAAACAAGCCAAATAATGTTAGTGGTACCTCGCTGCTGTCTGTCTCTCTTACAACAAACAGTCTCCCACAACACAGTGCACCAAATGAAAGACTGCACAGGTCACACACGAGACACAGAATAATGAGACTGTCCCCCTATGCCACTCACTATGACGGTCACAGAAGAGAGTTCACTGGTGGCAATGGCACCTTTTCACCGCCTGATTTACTTACTATACACAGGAGGGTGAAGACTGAAGCATATGCCACTCATTACACACAGGTCCTAAGGGCCGACTGTACCCGCCACCTGCACCACACAAATCCGAGAGGCAAGCTGCTCATACCACGTACCAAGCACGGGATCGAGTGGACTGCTGCTCTTACTTCTTACCATACACAGAACAGAGCAGAGTTCTGCCCGTGCAACTCACAAAGTACAGGGCAGAGCAAACTGTCGCTAGTACCCCCTGATACATACAAATCAGAGCGACCTGCAGTTCATACCATCTGCAACACACCGAGCCAACAAGAATGTTGTGTATACCACCCACAAAACCTAGAACCAAGAAACAGGGTGCCTAGGGCATCTACAACACACAGGACAAAAAAGCCTGCTGACAATACTACCCTCCACACAAGAAACCTTGCGGAAGGCAGCATATGCCACTCACCATACATAGATACATACCCACTGTATTTATGTCAGTTAGCACACACGGGACTGAGAAACCTGCAATACATGTTACCCTTCATACACACAAAAGAGCAGTCTGCTTTCCCTGTCAGCCATCACAAATGGAGCCCAGAGGCGGGCTACACATGCTACTTACCATACACAGGAAGGCGCGGCACACTGCACATGTCACCCTCATCACACAGGAATGAGTGGCCTTCCGCTTCCAACACTCACTGCACACGGGAAGAAGCGGCTGGTTGTGAAGTATCTGCCATATTGTGTTGGTGGCGCCAGGCTTCAGATGGAAACTCTGTCACCGAGCCTGCACCGGTCCAACCTAAAGAAAGACTGATTTTCAAAAAGTCTCTCAGACACGGTATAGGCTTTTTGCCAAGGGAGTACAAAGTGCATATACCAAGTACCACGCACGGGACTAAGCGACCTGTTGCCCATACCACCCACCACACACAGAACGAAGCGGACTACAACCTGTGCAACTCGGGTTGCTTTAGCATTGAGCTGGCGTCTTGCAACCTGTTCATTGCACTTAAAAACAAGCCCAGCAGTATCATTGGCACCTCTGTACTGCTTGTTTTCTTATAACACATAGGAATGAGAGGCTCGAGCCATATGTCACATATTACATACAGGCCGTAAGGGTCGGTTGTACCTGCCAACTGTTTCACACAAGACCGAGAGGTCAGCTGACTATTCCAATTACTAAGTATGGGATGGAGAGGACTGTTGTCCATACCACTCAACGTACACAGAATAAGGCAGAATTCAGTTTGTGCAACTCGGGTTGCTTTAGCACTGCACCGACACCTTGCTGCCCACTCACTGCATATGAAAACAAGCCAAATAATGTTAGTGGTACCTCGCTGCTGTCTGTCTCTCTTACAACAAACAGTCTCCCACAACACAGTGCACCAAATGAAAGACTGCACAGGTCACACACGAGACACAGAATAATGAGACTGTCCCCCTATGCCACTTGCTATGACGGGCACAGAAGAGAGTTCACTGGTGGCAATGGCACCTTTTCACCGCCTGATTTACTTACTATACACAGGAGGGTGAAGACTGAAGCATATGCCACTCATTACACACAGGTCCTAAGGGCCGACTGTACCCGCCACCTGCACCACACAAATCTGAGAGGCAAGCTGCTCATACCACGTACCAAGCACGGGATCGAGTGGCCTGCTGCTCATACTTCTTACCATACACAGAACAGAGCAGAGTTCTGCCCGTGCAACTCACAAATCACAGGGCAGAGCAAACTGTCGCTAGTACCCCCTGATATATACAAATCAGAGCGACCTGCTGTTCATACCATCTGCAACACACCGAGCCAACAAGAATGTTGTGTATACCACCCACAAAACCTAGAACCAAGAAACAGGGTGCCTAGGGCACCTACAACACACAGGACAAAAAAGCCTGCTGACAATACTACCCTCCACACAAAAAACCTTGCGGAAGGCAGCATTTGCCACTCACCATACATAGATACATACCCACGGTATTTATGTCAGTTAGCACACAAGAGACGGAGAAACCTGCAACACATGTTACCCTTCATACACACAAAAGAGCAGTCTGCTTCCCCGGTCAGCCATCACAAATGGAGCCCAGAGGCGGGTTACACATGCTACTTACCATACACAGGAAGGCGGGTCACACTGCACATGCCACCCTCATCACACAGGAATGAGTGGCCTTCCGCTTCCAACACTCACTGCACACGGGAAGAAGCGGCTGGTTGTGAAGTATCTGCCATATTGTGTTGGTGGCACCAGGCTTCAGATGGAAACTCTGTCACCGAGCCTGCACCGGTCCAACCTAAAGAAAGACTGATTTTCAAAAAGCCTCTCAGACATGGTATAGGCTTTTTGCCAAGGGAGTACAAAGTAAAGGGCCCGGACTGCACAAGTCTCCCATGTGAGTGCTCTTGGGGCAGCCCTCGGGTGACCCTTACCCCCAGCACAACACCCCGAACACGGAATGACCTAACATGCCATCATGTGCACAGCACCTTGTATAGTGATTACATATGCTTTTTGACTTGGCATTTGAACAATATGAAGGTTTACGGACAGAGCACTCTTCCCACTTTATGCCCTGTGTATAGTATTTTTAGGCAGGGGGTATATAACTGCCACACAATGTACAGTAAGCTTCCGAGCTCTGTGCCTTTAGTATTGCACTCGGACCACTTTTGCATTGAGCATCATGCTCTTTGTATTAGAGGCTCACTCACCCGCTTGCCACAGAGTAGTACTCACCATGAGTTTTGCTCGCAGGAAAACGATGTGCCATGTGATCTATGCGGGAGAGACATAGAGCTCCCCGATGGAATGGTGGCATACTCATGCGGGCTTTGCACGTATGATACACTCTGCATTGGGTGTATCGACTGCTGCCGCCAGTGCCACACATGGGTATGCACAGGGAATTGGATGGGAGGCACATGTGGCCAACTCTTCACTCATTCCGTCAGAGACGAGGAATACACCATTTGTGCAGCCTGTGATCAATTGTCATAGAGGAAAGAGCTATAGGGAAAATAAACAATAGTGCTGCCAAAACAAAATACATAAAGAATAGTGTGCTTACATTTATTATTGTGCTTACATTTATTATGAGTATAGCCACTCTAACCAATTATACATTCACCAGTAAAGATAAACTTATCACTATTAGCACACAAACAAAAGATAAAAATGAGCACCGGAAGCCCCAGTATAACACAAATTGTGCAAAACCCTGTATGCACACACAAAACTATTGTTGCAAGTTGATATTGGAGCATGTCACACAGGAAGGAGTCAAAGGAGGTGGTACTTTCCTGGCCGGGAAAACTAACCTGGCGGATGAGGATGGCCTGAAGCAGCTGGCGGAGGCATTTAAGTCGGGTGAACTGACCAATGAAATAGACTTGAATGACCTGTTGACTGAACCAGCGGAACTCAGAGGTCAGATGAGGTTTTTTAGGAAGACGGGAAGGAGAATGATGGGCATTACGGGCAAGGAAATGGAAGCAGTAAAGAAAGCTGTGAAGGAAACAGTTCAGAAGAAGGCAGGGGGAAACCCCAGCTTGATCACAGCCACTGCCTTGACATATGGACTCGGAAAGGCACCCTTCGTCCTGATTGCTAACATCGACATCGAAATGGTTCAGCCAGTGTTTGATATGATCCAGTTGGAGGCACAGGGAGTCACATGGGGGATTAGGGCCCACAACATTGGGAATCTCTACCAGGAAGCTCGGTTCTCCTGGAAACCTATGAGTAGGAAGGGGGCTCAAATGAGGATGAAGGCAAAGGATGCGGAGAGATACTTCTGGATGCACCCCGCCACGAGCATGCTGGTGGAAGAGGTGGTATTCACATATGACCGCCTTCACCCCACTACAGATGTTCACCAACTGGTACGACCCGCCTATAAAACTTGCCTGAAAGCACAACTCGAAGCCATAATCCAAAAGAAGGCGGGGTCACTCACGAAGATAGGCATGGTCTTACTAACAAGAGTCAGAGATGAAAGGAAAATCACACCGCAAAAAAGTGACTTGGCACACCCACTGAAAGTAAAAAGGAGCCAGCATGTGAAGCACTGTAACCCTCGGACAGAAAGTTACTTGACTGGGCTTCTCTCTGACCAGGTGCTCTACCTGAAGCTCAAGGCAAACGTTGAGAAAGGCGGAGATGGGTCTGTGAACTCCTCTGATGACCCCGCAATGATTCTCAGCTTCCCCACTGAGATAATCTTGGGAGGTCTTGGGACATTGAGGCTCACCTACTTCAATGGCTTTAATTACTGCATGTCGCCCACACATGACGACCAGCCTGAGGTGTTGAGACTCAACCACATCCAGTGCATGTGTTACTCACACAGAATGATGCTTCAGGCTCAGGCGGACGGTACATTCACCCCTACTCCTAAGAAGCAGGACAAGAGGCCCCGCACTACCCCAGGAACCGACAAGGAGGCTGCAAAAATGCAGAAGCAATTCATTGACAACATGGAGAAATGAAAGCAGCCACAGGAATAGAATCAGCTTGTAGCTATGAAAGAAGCACTAGCAAGTTAAGGCAGACAATTAACAGAAGCTTAGGAAACAGACATCCTAGAACCTATTCGTCACGCACCTGCCCCGTTGGAACTCCGTTGTATAGCACGGTGACAATGCCGGCGGGGGATCGCCCAGAAAACCCCGGGTCTTGTGTAATTTGTAAAAGCCTCTGCTGCAGTAAATGGTGTGTAATTGCTGCCCAAAAGAACGGGGATTCCAATGTGCAGAATGACGGGGAGGGGGACACTATATGGCGCACAATAAACCGAAGGAGCCTCAGGACCGGTGCAAGCTTGGAGCAAAGGAGCACCCCAATTGAAGGTATGGCAACCGTTACCCTGCATATCATAACTCACCTACTTTATACCCGAAGGAGACAGCTGAGAGATGCTATCACCACGACACAAGGACCTATAGTTATGCTCCTGCACACAATATATCACCTTGCAAGGAAAAACTCAAGACAAGGAGATCAGATCAGGCCAGGCCCAAGGACATTCATTAGATGGGCTCACAAGAAGACCAAATACAGGTTACAATACCCGGGGAAAACTCAGAAAATGTCTGCAGAAACGAGAGCCCAAGATGCATCAGGAGATTTTATTACAACACAAAGAAATGACAGCAGGACCAGACAGAAGACAATTAAGGCAAGAGTCAAGGTAATGAAGGATGCATCAGGAAGAACCTTCACAACACAAAGGAGGGGCAGACGGACCAAATATAACCCGAACACACTCATGCATATACCTGCGAGGAAAGAGCTTAGTAAGACATTAGCAGAAAAGAAACAACACCCAAACATCCACACAGAAGTAAACAAACCCAGTAACCATAGACAAACAGGGAATCCCAGTCAACTGGAATCAAGCTCAACAAAAACACCTACTAAGAGGTTAGATGCTATACACACTGGAAGCAATATGACCAAATTGCCATTTACTAGGAATGAGGTCATGAGGGGAAAAGGGGGACAGCCCGCTGAGTCATCCACCTTAAACAATAACAGGCTTGAAGCAGAAGCAGGATACAACGGAGAAGGGATTGATTCGGAACAGCTTGATGAGGCCCTCAGGCTACAGGACAAAAGCTCAATCCCCCCCATAGGCTACGATGAGCTCCTTTCAAAACTGGAAACCGGAGAATCAAGCTTCTTACACCTCATTAGGAAAGCACTAGGCAAACATTTGAGGACCCACTTCGGGGTAAGCAATGGTGAACATTGGAGACTCATAACACTCCGAATTACAAACGAACAACATATAGAAGCCTACATCTATGACTCCCTCGGAGTAATGACAACAACCGAAACACAAAGCAAACTTGAAGGGGCGCTCTCCTCCTGGTTGCATACCCATCACAAAACCATGAAAGGGAAAAGTTGGAATGTAGAGGTATCAACATTCAGACAACAACTGGATAATCACACCTGTGGAGTTTGGGTTATCAGAACAGCGGAGAAATGGAGGCAATGGTGTGACAGGAGCGAGCACTTACCATTCTTCACTTATTTAAAAGAAGGAAACACTGAAGGGGAGCACCACAGTTCGGAGGCTACATTACACATCCAGGACCTAAAAGAAGTAATTCAAGATAGGATTACCCAACCCAAGGATGAAAGAGGGAGCATCAATAGCGACATCACAAAATACAACCCTGTATATAGTAGAAAAGGAGTCATCTCCATAACCAACATTGAGACACTGTGCATAAAGCTGAAGCTAGACTTCACTTGTACCAACAACAAGCATACCCTTTATGAAATGATAAACGGGAGCCAAAAGGAATACAACAATAACACCAACAAACTTCCCCAGACAAAACACCACACCTATATTCTTCATCAAAGTCAAGAATGGACATTGGCAATACACCTGAAATATAAGAACACCGTCCTCTTAATCAAACCCTTCACAAAAATGGAAAAGGAAAGTCATGACAACAAGACACCAGTATATAAACACTTAGGCCTCAGATGTGAGATCGATGCTCAAAACAAAGGCCTCCTTGTCTTCCACACAGCAATCAAAATTCAGGAAATCCTCCAAAATCTCAGATATGCAGGAGAGCATCAGCTAGAAAGAGACATCATAAACAGCATGACCACCTCCAACATCAAGTACCACCACGGTACCGGGAAATTCACCAGAAATGAGAAGCTAAACAACGGGAGAGCGGTAGCCATTATTAGGGAGCAGCTCAGATATGGGAATATAACCCCTGACGAAATAGCGCAAAACAGAGAATTCTGGGGAAAACAAGTGGTGGTTGGAGGCATAAGAGCAGGAAAAGCAATGGCTTCCAGTGCTCAAAGCAAAAGGAACACCCCCAAAACCACAGGCCTAAGGCACCAGGCAGGGAAAAAACTGAGGAGGAAGGTCCAAAATTGTGAGCGGACGGAAAACATCTTTTTCCACAAAAACCTATACGGAATAGATGGAAGATGCATTAAGCAAAAGGCTAAGCACTCACGGAATGAGGCGGAAAACATGCGGCTGCAGGAACTACAGAGAGCCCAAGGGAGAAAGGAACATATTATAGTAATGGGAATGAACATGAGAGGCCTGAGACACACAAAGGAGGACCAGGATAGTATGATAAAACTAGAGACCATCTGCAACCTGGTGCTAGACAGAAAAGCGCACATCATATGTGTCTCTGAGACCAAGATCTCAAACACAAGTATGCCAATGGTCAAGACCTTGATGCTTCAGAAAGGTCTAAGCTTTAGAATTTCACACACGGATGAGAGGGCTAGTATAGGGTCCCTCATAGTATGGAACCCCAAGGATATCCCGCTGACACCCAATGCAACCTATGTGGACGGGGTGCAAAAAAGGTCAGTTATGGTTATGTTTACAGGCATAAAGGGTTTCTCATTTTCGGTGGCAAGCGGGTACATGAACGATGCCAGCCTCAAGGAGGAACAAGAGGACTTCTACAAAACTCTTAAGGATTGGGCAGCCAAGTCAGGAGACAACAGAAACAAGGCGCACATAGAAATAGGAGACAAGAACTGCACACTGACCCAGAGCCAAAGGATAACAAAAGGTCAGCAGATGTCATATAAAGACCACCAGACAAAGAACAAACACCTCTTAAGTTATTTCAATGATGACAGGACAACACTAACAGAACTTATCACACATATGCACCCAGAATGCAGTGAGATATTCACAAGGGTTGTGAACAACAGTTCAAAAGCAAAACTAACTCATATAATGGCAAACAAAGGAACGGAAGATAGAACAGCTGCTGCTGGCTGGCTCGAAATTAACCCATACATAGTTTCAGACCACGGAATAGTCTGGGCTCAGATTGACTTCAGAGGAGAGCAGATACATCTCGAAAAACAGAAACATACATCTACGGAGGAACCACGAATGAGCGGAGCAAACGACACCACCCATGACAAGTGCCCTGGCTTCCCAGTAAGACTGGAGCACACACAGACAATAAGAGGTTCTAAAAAGCTTACAAAGGCTGCGATTGCTAGATTACTGGGGGAAAATGGATACACCATAAAGCATTTTGCAAATGCAAGCATCGAACAAAACAATGCAGCACAAGCAATAAACACTGTCTTAGGTGACACCACAGACTACAATATGAAAAAGGAGGATATTTACGGAGACAACCTAAAGGAAAACCCAAGCACATGGAAGGGGAAGCTGACGAGCACAAAAGGGAGCATAAAGTGGCATAACAAGACCAAAGAATGGTGGATACATATGGACTCACCCTGAAATTCTGCACACATCCGGTCTAGGGGCATTGGCATGCCAGAGGGCGTGACACAGCATGGTTACACAAAAATTGGTAATCTTTGGAGCTTGAAATTCCCAATCAATTATGGGAAAAAAAGATGTCCTGAAATACCTCAAAACACACTTTCACTTGGGGAACACTGAAGTCTTAAAACTCGAAGGACCCAAGGAGCATGAAGAAGGGCACATTTGGGACATCTGCATGCATCAGAACCTGCAAGCAGAGCACTGGAGTCATTGCGGCAAACCCCTAGTAGCCCTTGACAAAACCAAAACATACAACTTCAAATATGCCACCGGGTGGAAAGCCTACACAGAAAGACTTCAAAAACTAGTAGACACAAACAAAGAACTGGAGGGCAGTAAAGAGAATATAGATAGCTGTAGGTCCCGTGAAGAAGATACGGACCACACCTGGGACTTCATCCATGAATCAGCAAACAAAGCGGCGTGTGCTGCGTTTGGAACGAGGGGGAAAAAGATGCACAAAAGGCCGGTCCCATCAGCCACATCAAACTACCTATACAAATGGCTTCAGTCATTGAGAAAAGCACACCGGATGCTGGGAATGGTAGAAAAGGAAAAGGACCTGGAAGCAACAGAATGCCTCATCAGCACTATACCCTGTGACAGTCTTCGTAGGAAGCCACAGGAAACGGCTGAGGCATGGGGAAACATACTTGAGGTGAACCTGCCAACAGTCACAAAAGCATTCCAAGAGAGCAGACTCAAGGACATAGGATATTGGAAGCTCCGGGAGAAGGAAGAGATGCAATATTTGTTTGCAAAGAAGGTTTCAACCTTTTTGGACAGAGCCTTAGGAAACAAGAAAGGGACGGAAAAAGGTGCAGCACCAGAATATGATGACAAAGGTGAGGTACCGCCCACAGCAAATGAAAGGAAGCAGGCCATCTTAAAAGAATATAAAGAAAACAAACTTTTTTCCACAAAACCCGAAGCACCCGAGCACCTACCGCCATGGTTGAAATCGATCTTAAAGAACAGCCCCAGACTACCCCAGCATGTCATTGAGCAGCTAGCAGAACCCATACTTATGAAGGAGCTGGAGGCAGTCTATGGATCATGTGGAGTATCCACAGCCCCAGGCCCATCGGGAATGCATTATGCACAATGGATACAGGGACCCCAAAACCTCCAGGAACTCATACTCGAAATGTTTAACAACATCTTGAGGACAGGCTCCTTTCCAAAATTAGCTAAAGCAGGCTTCATTCAGCCAATCCCCAAAGATCCAAACAAACCATGCACATCAGATAATTCCAGGCCACTCACCATGCTGGAAACAGGCATGAAGTTGTTTAATTCTATCATCGCAAACAGAATAAAGAAGGCCTTATCCAAACATCCAGTCCTTTTCCCATTTCAAGATGCCTTTCTACCCAATAAAAACATTGAAGATTCATTGCAAGTCTTAAATGAAGTTATTTCCGATGCTAACAGATTCGACAAGGAACTGCATGTTGTCTACTTGGACCTTAAACAAGCTTTTGATCGAGCAGAATTTTGGATGAGCAAGCTAGCACTGGAGAAAATAGGACTGCCCGAAAACATCATTACAATCATTTCGGACATCACAGCCGAAGCATCACGATCAGTCCTCACATCTGAAGGCATGACAGATGAATGGATGCTCGAATGCGGGGTGCCCCAAGGAGAAGTCCTAAGTCCCCTCAGGTTTGTGGCAATTATGGACATTCTAGCCATCTGGCTGGCCGAAAGGGCAAACGGTAAAAACCCCATGAAACAGACCTACGGGTATGCTCTAGAGAAACCGAGAGATGCCACCAGAAACCCGGGAGCAACATCACCCCAGAAGAACAGGAAATGGTTGCTGTGGCCACAGCTGACCTCGCTAGCGCATGTGGTGCAAGCGCGCAACTGGTGCCAGAGGCAAGAGTGAAGGATGGCATCTTCGGGAATGTTATCCTGCTTTCATTTTGCTGCACCCATGGAATTGAGAATGACAAGTGTGAACAGGGTTGCACTGACTGAGACCAACTATTTTAGTTTTGTGACTTTAAAGTTAGACAATGGGAAAGTATTGAAAGGGGCAGATGCCAGGCGCGGCAAGGAGCATCTCACGCCGTTGTGAATAGTCAGTGATACATTCGTTTTGTCTTACACACTCCAGTCCCTTGAGAGTACGTAGTAGATTAATCATACGCGGGACGGTATATATTGCCCACGAACACTACAAGTTTTGAGACACAGAAGTATCATCTTTTCAATGTCCTCGGTATCATCTTTAAAGTGTACGTAGTAATGCTATGTGTGTATATTCTGCCAAGGTTGACCCGTTTGTCACTATTCATAATGACTAATAAGAAACAAAACAATATCTGTTATTTGGGTATTTGGATAAGCATCACATTCCAAGGTTACCTTGTTTCCCCTTGCCCTTGTTGGCAACGACAAGCAAGGTAGCCCCACCGAACCTCAATTGTGATGCCTAAGCAAAACCTATTGTTGTAGTCTCAGAACCGGTTTAATTAGTCTTGAAACCTGTTATCGATCATATTTCATATAGGTTTTACAGCTCTGAAGGTTGCCAACTGGTTGCCAAGCTGAACAAATTAGTATCAAATAGGTTCTAACCACACATAGATCTTTCATAGACGCACAGATTGATATATCGTTTGTAAGCATAGGCGTAATATTCCGTAAACGAATTCATTTGCAGAAAACTGTGCAGCGTACGCGAGTGTTATTATAATGTAATAACCGAAAATGCTCGGAATGAGTATAACTTTTGATATACTTGGCCATTTTGGCTGAAAGATGAACCACAAATAGGTCTTTCATAGACGCGCAGATTTATATATCGTTTGTAAGCATAAGCGCAATATTCCGTAAAAGAATTTATTTGCAGTAAACTGGGCATTCGGGATATTATTTTTAAACACATACACACGCTTGTGAAATAAGAATACTTCTTGAGATTTATAGCCCATTTATTCTTAACTCGGTTATCGATCAATATTTTAGAATATGGCTTGACAATTTGAGGTGGGGCTAGTATTCTAAAGGATTTTAGCATTTCTTCCGGCCCGAATTTCTTGAATTAAGATATTATTAAATACGAGTGAGTACTGTACTCAAATCAAGCCTGAATTCACCAGATATCTCTGCCAGAACAGTAGATAATATATATGAAGCTGACCCAGTTACTGCCTTCAGGGCTGATGCCGCTGCTAATTCTCTTGTGAACACACTCCTGCTTCAGGCTTAGACCAGTACACCAGGGGTGTCCCTGGATTAGCCGTCAGACAGGGTGGCACCGTCAGGGAAGCCGTAAGGTGTAAGCCCACTCATACAGGTAGTAACTCACTGCTAATCCACTTCTAATTAGTCAGCCCAGGCAGATGCCGCTGCTAATTAGCTTCTAGGTCGCACACTTGCCTTCCGGTTAGGCCAGTTAACCAGGGGTGTCCCTGGATTCACTTCAGACAAGGTGGTCAACTAGAGGGACCGCAGGAAAATAACTGCTCATTAAGGTGGTCATTCGCTGATCTGCTCTGTCGCTGCCGCCGCCCAAGCTGATGCCGTGCTGATTAGCTTATCAGTGAAGCAAACCTGTCTACAGTTAGGCCAGTGCACCTTGGGTGCCCCTGGATTCACTGTAGAACAAGGTGGTAAAGCTGGGCATATTGCAGGATAATAAAAGGCCGCTCATTAAGCAGTAAATTCAGTGCTGATCCGCTGCCGCCGCCACTGGTAGCCTCTTTTCGTGCAAGTACCACCAAGTACAGAAAAGAAGAAGGGTCCGCCAGTGCACCTTGGGTGCCCCTGGAGTCGCCTGACTTCTGAATCCGCTGTCACAAACTGCTGTTAACTTCTCGCCAGAGGGTCTCTACTTCCGAATTAGCACTGAAATAAAAAAGCCGCTCCGCGCAGGACATTATTGTTTTGTAAAAGAATAAAAACAGCAGTAAAATATATTCATCAAAAGATCGGTATAATAACCAAAAGTACGAATTATTGTACAAAACTGTGAGCAGAACTGTTTTAGCGGTCTAGCACTGGCACGCGAACAGCCACCTAGCACTTGCGAGAGCAAAACAATAATGAGTCCACTAGCCTTGACCTGTGGTAAGAGGTTACTTATATCTCAATTCTCTGTCACATCTCCCAAAACTGTAACAGGCTTCCGCCCTGAAATCTTCATCTAGCCAATGGAAAGTCATTATTCCATGCCAGCTTCAACAATGTTGCCGTTTACCACATTCTGACTGACACGTCAGTGGCAAAGTAGTAACTGTCATATCATCTCATCACTTCTTGGTCACCGGATAATGACCCATATCTTTTCTGGCAGGTCTACACTTATCGAGCAGTCATCTTACGCGAGGCCTGTCATACTTGTCATACCTGTCACGCCTGTCACCAGCTGGACAAACCCGGCACGGTACCATGGGAAGCCGGCGTTTGTTACAGCCAACTGCCATTCGTAGTTGGCAATACAAATCTCCACACAGAGAGTTTGGTGCTCTTTGATTGAGCGGACACCGTGACAAACTAATAAATGTCACATATTACACACGTGACCTCCTTGTCAATAGTGTGCAAGGATAACTAGCGGAAACTAGCGAGAAGCGGGAAATGGGGGGGCAGAGAGGACGCGCACCCTGAGAGTGTGACACCTCAGATTCGAACTGAGACCTCCCGACTTGAAGTCGGGTGCTCTACTTGAGCCAATGCCACAAATTTAGCTTCATATGCGATATACACACACTATAAAAGGTCACTCTATTGGATTAGAGATGATCGAATTTCGTATCGTCTGTGTAGGCCCTCCCAGTGTGGCACGATTGCCAAAGCCTGCCACAATTACGTCCTCTCAGGCGGATTCTAGAGTTCCGACACCGCTGCGCCTACGACCTTGAAAATAATGTTTGTAAACACGTTGCTCGAGGGATAAAATATCATTCGCTCGGTTTCAATCAAGTTGAAATTCCGGTCCTACTATGGAGGCCCTCGAAGCGGCGAACAAAATCTTACCTCGCGCCCTTATTTCATTCGCTTGGGATATTCCCGCAAGTGTAAGCTGCGTGCGACAAGAAGGCAGTTAAACTATTGCCTGCTGCAGCACCTTTGACCGTTTTTCGCTCGCATGCCTTACACCCAACAAATTTTGAAATTAACTCTGCATAGAATTCGATATTATTCCGCATTCAAATTCACCGACAACCAGAACGAACAGACCTGATACTGCATGTGTTTCTTCACTCCATGTCAGTGTCACTGAGCGAATGTTTTCTACATGAAGGGCGCATTGCGCACGATCGGCAGCATTTTGATCGCTCCCGTCACGGGACGACGCTCCGATTCTTCGAGCCAAGATGCTGCCCGATGCGACTTTCGTCATTTGTCGAATAGTGGACGACGACAAATGAATTTCGGCAAATCCCAAATTGCATCGGCCTTCGGAAATAATTTGATACGTATATTTCTGCTGCCATCTACATGACTTATCCATTTACCGCTAGTCGTACAACTGTAGTACGATCACTGCCAAATATTGTATATGCATATTTATAGGATATTGGACGGACAGCAGAAGAAGCCCCGCCTATTCCAAATTGCATCAGATGTCGGGATTTATACGATACTTATATATTCGCGATGATTCGCAAGACTTGCCGATTTACTACCCATCGTCCGACTGTCGTAGGATAACGGCCGAATATTGAATGGGACGATTTATAGCATGATCTCGTTCACCGTATTACCTGTATGTGCAACGCGAGTCACAAATCGATGAATTATATATTGCACACGTTTAGATACAGTCGAATCCGAAAAGTGAAAATATACAGTCATGCCACGGTTCGCACCCTTCGGTTTCGGAACGCGCGTCCAGTAATAATTTAGTATACTCGACAGGTAACGTCAACCTCGTGGATGATGAGACTCCTGAATTTTGATTCGAAAAAGACATTTCATGTGATTTATACAGTCTGACGTCGCTCGTGTATAATTATTGAAAAATGACTTGTCGCGAGGATTATATTCCTTTTATACGCCTGTTTCAGATTGTGTCCAATATTCTGGAGTGGCACGATTCTAATAAATATGCGAAATAACGGCACACTCGAAAAACCCAGATGTGAATCTTAAAGGCTGGTGTGATTTGTGATATCTTATACGGCATGCGCATTCGAGATTTAATAATCGCAGTTTGTCTGATTGAAAATCTCGGCTCTATATAGGTGATGGCAACGCATTTAGTATGTTAGAGCCTTAAATTGCATCGACCGTTGGGAGAATATGTACAATACATTACTTTAATAAATCTACTATCTGCATTATCGTCAAGGGTCTTACTGGAACAGACTAATAGTAATACTCATGACAAACGTAGTTTTCTATTTTACGGTTACTTTTACTTTTGAATACTGCAGTGTGCACATTGGGATAGCTTGGGATAGATCATGCCAAAAACATACAGACGACTACACAAAACCCAATAGCACCCGAGGCGTGGAATCTTGGATTGATTCTTGTGCTTGCTTCCTCGTGATTTCTTCAGCGTCAAATAGGGACAGCCTCCTCTGTATATGGCTGCTTATTGTCCACGTGGCCCTTGCATTTAGCCGGGTACTTGACTTCTTCCATAGAAATAGTTTTATTTCCCTCCATAACCCTGAACCAGTGAGCATTCCACTATCAGTCTTTCCGCCGTGGTTGAAAGAACACTTTGAAGAAGTGGCTCAAATACTCACAGCCACAGACAGCTGACCAGGCAGTTTACTGAACAAGCAGCGGTTCCCGCAGCGCGCCTCACCTGAACAAGGAATTGGTCGAGCTGATCCTGAAGAGCACCATTAGTACTATCCACTGGGTAACTTGGGTCCTGATATTCCTGGAATTCGTCTGGGTACATCTCCGGCATCATAGAGCGTGGGCCACTCGGAGCGTTCTCCGCGACGCTCGGTGTGTAACCCTGCCGCGAGCTCTTTCCCCCATGTTGCATGCACCCTGCCTCCTGCTTGATGTGTCAAAAGCCCTTAGCTTCAGTCAGCTTCATACCCACTCTCCGAGGTCAGTATACAGCCCTATCACGCCCACGACAGAACAGGTACCCTCTTAACTCAGCTCTACGTCCTGCAGAGGATCCATGGCGCCGCCCCAGCAAGTGAGCGCCTCCAGCGCTCACTTAGTAATCCTTGATTGCCCACACGGAAACCATGACATCCACACCCTAACTAGCAACCTTACTAGTATTCAGGCTTTGGGATCGTCTCAAGACCACAAAACCACCAACGCAGAGTTCCCTCCCCTGATATCCTAATAGAGGGTTGATATTTAGAGCTGAATTCTGGGGGGCATAGGTGACTGGATCTGTACCCACAGGTGGCAAGGTTTCCTGAACCCCGTTTCACCTCCTCCGATAGTACCTTTTGTTTAAGAAGGTCCGGGCTGTCATGATGGCCGTGCCTGCGGCCCCCCTTGCGCTGCCCCTGCGGCACATCGGAGGAGTTGGCCCCGATGTCGCCCAGGCCTAGAGAACCCCCTCATCCCGTTCCGCAGAGTCAGAAACAATTTGAGCAACTGTGCCGTGCGGCCTGCAAGCCTGTCAGTTAACCGAGGTGCAGGAGCCGAGCCTGGAGCTGTGTTCAGGGTTGGCGCGCGGCTGCCGCAGCCAAGGCATGGCGCTTCACACTAACGGCATGAGATCGGCCAACAAAAGCCAGTCCACCATCATCCCAGTGGATGTGAGAAGCAAATCAAGAGCAGGGCGGGGCCGTGACAAGATACCACAAACGCATACATATTCCCAACCCAAATGCAAAGCAGCATGGAAAGATGATACGATGTGACCGATCATCGCCAAACAACTGTTGGTCTCTGGGTTACGGAGTAAGCGGACCCTACTGGCATGGCGCTTCACACACGCGGAGTGCCTCAGGACACCTTAAAACGGTGCGAGAGTTGTTAGGTTGGCTCTCCGTGACACCTTAAAACGGTGCGAGAGTTGTTAGGTTGGCTCTCCGTGACACCTTAAAACGGTGCGAGAGTTGTCAGGTTGGCTCTCCGTGACACCCTAAAACGGTGCGAGAGTTGTCAGGTTGGCTCTCCGTGACACCCTAAAACGGTGCGAGAGTTGTCAGGTTGGCTCTCCGTGACACAGGACAGCGATGCCAGAGGAGTCCTCCTTGAGGCCTTGACACATCACAACCTCACAACCTCCTGGCCGAGAGCCAATAGGTCAACGCCAATCCTGGTGCTAGCAAAGCTCAGACTCACCTGAAGGCCCTGCTCCCGCCCCATCTGGACCATGCTTCTCATATTCCTGCTCCTGTGGAGCCAGAAGATTCGAGTTCAGACGACGTGTGACAGTGTGACACGACACAAAGTGACGTGTGACAGTGTGACACGACACAAAGTGAAGTGTGACAGTGTGACACGACACAAAGTGAAGTGTGACAGTGTGACACGACACAAAGTGACAAAGTGACGTGTGAAAGTGTGAAACGATACAAAGTGACGTGTGAAAGTGTGACACGACACAAAGTGAGTGTGAAAGTGTGAAAAGATACAAGTTGACGTGTGAAAGTGTGAAACGATACAAAATGACGTGTGAAAGTGTGAAGCGATACAAAAAGGCGTGTGAAAGTGTGAAACGATACAAAATGACGTGTGAAAGTGTGACACGGCACAAATCGTACTTAAGCTGCCCACGCCTGGAAGATGCGCTGCATGCGTGCGTGCTGCAAACCAATCCAACTTCAAACAAACACCTGCGGGCGTGTTGAAATGCCGCGCCCGATAGCATGCCTCCACGGTCAACATCCATGCGGCCTACAGGTTCAACAAGCAGGACTGTGCGTGGGAGAATAAGAATGACCAACAAACCGGCACACTCGAGCGATGATTTTCCCACCGCACATTCCCCTTCCGCAGTGGGTGTCCCTGTCAGGGTGACTTGCGGCGCTTGCGGGCACCTGCTGTCTCTTCTTCCTATCACCGAAGGCTTGCTGCCGGAGCTCTTCTCCGTACGACCTGTGTCCCCGCCGTGTTAACTCCACGTCAGCCCAAGAGTCAACAAGTTCTGGCTGAGCAGCAGAGCTATCGAGCCTCGTTTGGCTCACTGCGCCTTCAGGCATGCTTTTAGGACAACCCACAATGCTGGCGGCTCTCTAGGGCTTCAAGAAGCATGCTTTTAGGACAACCCACAAGGCTGGCGGCTCTCCAGGAGCTTCAGGCATGCTTTAGGACAACCCACAATGCTGGCGGCTCTCCAGGAGCTTCAGGCATGCTTTTAGGACAACCCCTGAAAATGCTGGCGGCTCTCCAGGAGCTTCAGGCATGCTTTTAGGACAACCCTAATGCTGGCTCTCCAGGAGCTTCAGGCATGCTTTAGGACAACCCACAATGCTGGCGGCTCTCCAGGAGCTTCAGGCATGCTTTTAGGACAAGCCCACAATGCTGACGGCTCTCCAGGAGCTTCAAGCATCTTCAGGACAACCCACAATGCTGGCGGCTCTCCAGGAGCTTCAGGCATGCTTTAGGACAACCCTGTGCCGGCGGAGGCATGCTTTTAGGACAACCCACAATGCTGGCGGCTCTCCAGGAGCTTCAGGCATGCTTTTAGGACAACCCACAATGCTGGCGGCTCTCCAGGAGCTTCGCTTGCTTTCCCACTACAGTGGTGGCTGCAGCGACTGAGAAAGAAAAGCGAGGGAGGGCTACAAGACGCGAGGATCCACGGAGAGTGGGAAGGGAGCTTGGCTAAGAGAAGCGGCGACGAAAACTGCGACGTCCCATCGGAACACTCAACGACTCCACCCGAACTTGAGGTTAGGGCGGATGGAATGCGGGCTGAGAATATCCGTGGGCAGCGGGCTGTTGCATAGAGCTCGGTGCGGCGTGGCGTACAACTGCGAGGCGCCTCCAGGGTCGGGGCCGTAGAAGTTACGGCGGGAGCTCTTGTGGTTCTGAAAGTCGTTCTTGCCGTTGTCCCAAGGGGCGGGCTCCACCTCTCTCCCGGCCGGCCGCGCGTCATAATATCGGTTTACCTCGCTCGCCTTGGCACCCTCTGCGTCAGCGAAGGAGTTGACGTGTACCATTCAGTGCACACGCCGCCGGATGACCGGTGTAGACCACAACTGGGCGTTTCGAAAGGCGCTCAAGCTGCGCGTTCAACTGGGGCACGCGCAGTGCGTCAGAGGCTGGTTGTCGGACTCGGACAAAAGCGCAGAAAGGACACACTGCGTCGCCAACCTGGCACTGCGCCATACTTAAGAAGGCAGGCGACTCGGGCGCTGGGAGTGCACTCCACAGAGAGCGCAACCTGGCACTGCGCCATACTTAAGAAGGCAGGCGACTCGGGCGCTGGGAGTGCACTCCACAGAGAGCGCAACCGCGGGGCGGCACTGCTGGCTCACCATGTACGCCAACCTGGCACTGCGCCATACTTAAGAAGGCAGGCGACTCGGGCGCTGGGAGTGCACTCCACAGAGAGCGCAACCTGGCACTGCGCCATACTTAAGAAGGCAGGCGACTCGGGCGCTGGGAGTGCACTCCACAGAGAGCGCAACCGCGGGCGGCACTGCTGGCTCACCATGTACGCCAACTTCTGCCATGGTTGCCACCCGCGGTGTCATGCCTCGGGATATCTGCTCGTTGAGATGCTTGTCCACAGCATCGAAGTCCTCTACGCCGAAGGGAGCGGGCGCGCGCTCGGGCCTCGCCTCGAGATGATGGCCCTGCTCCACAAATAAATGGCTCCTCTCAGAACCCCATGAAAATCACAAGATGCGTCGCCCTCCTTTCCACAGGAAGCGCAATAAAAAACACGGACAGTGTCTGCACTTCCACTCTAGCCAGGGGTCTAGACATAACGCAATGTCCTCGCCTCTCGGTCGGGACCCAAGCAACCCTCCTTTTGAAATCAAGAGCGCTTTACACTATGCACGATAGCAGCCGGGCATCCGTGCCGTGACCACATATCCGTGAGCACGGCGTTTTGCGCGGCGCATCACGCGAAGTCAGTGGGTTGCGCCGCGCACCATGTGCGCGAGAGCCGCTGGTTGCGGCGCTTTGCGGGACCCGTGGGCAAACAGGTTGTCTGCCGGGGCGTTCTGCCCTTCCGTAGCGAACGGCGCTGCAGAACAAGGCGTTCGTGTGCCTTGAGCAACTGGTATCGCCCTCGGAGCCCTGCGCGCAAAAAGCTCGAGGCGCTTCAAGCGATAACGCGGGTAGATGCACCCCGATGAAAACCTACAACCACCAGAATGGAGCTTCGGACACCGACCGGCGCACGCTAGCTAATTCCGTTCGAAAGCGTTTGCACGCGTGAGACAAAGGTCAGTCTCTATCTCTACACACCATAGGTGTTTGAGTGAGTGTGTTTGCGCATGCTTGTGTGTCTATGTAATAATTATTCGCCGTATGCTGCAGGACGTAACATGCTCTGAGCACCTCCCGCTGCACCCCTTCAAAGGCGCCGAACTGCGTAGCGTGAAAAGTGGTCCGCAGGCGGATGAGGTCAGCGTGCAGAAAACATGCTCAAACAGTGAGCAAGGATACTTCTTGAATAAGAAACAATCAGCAGCTACTTTCAAACAGACAGTCAAGTTTGCTGACACTGATGACTATCAAGCTGGGATAGATGGGCGCTGCGACCAGCGATATCGTACCGTTGGTCAGGAACATCATCGCTTGTGCCATACGGTGTGGAGGATGAAAATTTCTCATTTATCCGTTTCCCGACATTCCGGTGTTCCGTGTCCCCACCATGGTACATAGGGGGCTGCTCATGAGCCATCTTTCCCCTGTGGCCGTTACCTTCACGAAGGTGGCCGTCTGCAGAGAGCAAGCAGGTTTCGGTTCTGTATTGGTTTCCGACTTCGGACCTTTGCGAGAACAGATTGCTACTCGGATTCGTCAATCGTTTGGGAAGTGCCTGCTCGCTGCTGGAAACACCTCAAGCTCAAGCTGTGCAGGTCAAGGCGATCGAGTTTATCCCTTGGCCTTGGGTTGGTGCAGGTGAGGTCACTACTGTAATAAAAATATAGCAGTGGTGTATTCTAATACCGCTAGCGCTGCCTTCCGCTTCGCGGGTACCGTGTTCACATACTGATACTCGATACTCATACTGAAACTGATACTGTACTCGATACTGCATACTCTACAGTCTACTCTTGTTCCCAGAGTTTCTCCGAGCGCGGCCGCTGCGCGGCCTGCGACACGCGAGGGTCGACGTTACAGTTGATCGATCTTATCGAAGAGGCTCGGAGAAGCTATGGACCCCAGAACATTGCAAACCCTAAGTCTAATTGTGTCTAATGTCAGAATTGCTGGAAATGACACCCTGACTAGTTCGTACAGTCAGGTGTCATATTCAGTGTGTCATCTTCGGTGTGTAACAAACGCCGGCTTCTCATGGTACCGCGCCGGGTTTGTCCAGCTTGTGACACACGTGACAGATATGACAAGTATGACAGGCTTCGCGTAAGATGACTGCTCGAGAGGTGCAGACCTGCCAGAGAAGATATGGTCATTATCGGGTGACCATGAAGTGATAAGATGAGATGACAGTGACCACTTTGCCACTGACGTGTCAGTCAGAATGTGGTGAACGGTAACATTGTTAGAGCTGGCATGGAATAATGACTTTCCATTGGCCAGATGAAGATTTCAGGGCTAGAACCCGTTACAGTTTTGGGAAATGTGACAGTGCATTGAGATATAAGTAAGCTCTGACTGTAGGTCAGGCTAGTGGACTCATTATCGTTTTGCTCTCGCAAGTACTAGGTGGCTGTTCGCGTGCCAGTGCTAGACTGCTAAAACAGTTCCGCTCACAGTTTTGTACAATAATTCGTACTTTGTGGTTATTATACCGATCTTTGATGAATATATTTTACTGTTGTTTTTATTCTTTTTCAAAACAATAATGTCCTGCGCGGAGCGGCTTTTTATTTCAAGTGTTAATTCGGAAGTAAAGACCCTTTGGCGAGAAGTCAGCAGCAGTTTGTGAGAGCGGATTCGGAAGTCAGGCGACTCCCGGGGCACCCAAGGTGCACTGGCGGACCCTTCTTCTTCCCTAGACTTGGTGGTACTTGCACGGAAAAAGGTCACCAGTAGCGGCGGCAGCGGATCAGCACTGAATTTACTGGTTAATGAGCGGCTTTCTCTTATCCTGCAATATGCTCAGCTTCACCACCTTGTCTTACAGTGAATCCAGGGGCACCCATGGTGCACTGGCCTAACTGCAGGCAGGTTTTCTTCATTAAGAAGCTAATCAGCACGGCATCAGCTTGGGCGGCGGCAGTTACAGAGCGGATCAGCGGTGAATGACCACCTTGATGAGCTATTTTCCAGTGGTCCCTCCAGTTGACCACCTTGTCTGAAGTGAATCCAGGGACACCCCTGGTGTACTGGCCTAACTGAAAGGCAAGTGTGCGACCTGGGAGCTAATTAGCGGCGGCATCTGCTTGGGCCTACTAATTAAAAGCGGATCGGCAGTGAGTTGGGCCTACTAATTAAAAGCGGATCAGCAGTGAGTTGTTACCTTTATGAGTGGGCTTGCACCCTACGGTTTCTCTGGCAGTTCCACCCTGTCTGACGGCTAATCCAGGGACACCCCTGGTGTACTGGCCTAAGCCTGAAGCAGGAGTGAGCTTACCAGAGGATTAGCAGCGACATCAGCCCTGAAGGCGACAAGTGAGTAGGCTTCATACACACTATCTACTGGTTTGGCAGAGGTATCTGGTGGATTCAGACTTGATTTGAGTATTGGCTCAGCCTGGAGTGCTGTTGGTTATTTTGGGACTTTTTGGGCTCCTTATCATGATGTGTGCGAGAATTCTCTTATCTCTCCTACAGTACTTGACAACCGGTGAGGCCCTTATAACACCAGTGACCTTCTTAATGAGCAGTGGTGCTGCGAATCCAGGGGTGCTCAGCACACTGGCTTAGCTCCCAGCTCTGCGTGGTGACTTGCACTCTTGCTTACTGGACTGAGTGTGAACTTCCATGGCAACTTCTGGACCCTTAATGAGCAGTGGTGCTGCGAATCCAGGGGTGCTCAGCACACTGGCTTAGCTCTCAGCTCTGCGTAGTTGCGCTATTCCTGGTACTTTGGTTCAAGGAGAGTTATATTTACAGTCTCTGTGTTCTTGATGAACGGTGGCTTAGCTAATCCAGGGGTGCTCAGCACACTGGCTCAGCTCTAAGCCCTTCTTGCACGAATATCCTGCATCTGCTGTTGATTCAGAGCGCCGAGACGTATTGCTGGACCTGTGGGCTTGCGCTGGCTACACGCGTTTCGTCCTCCTGCTTGTTCAGAACGGTGTGAATCCAGGGGCACTCAGTGCACTGGCCTAAACCAGCCTGAATTAAGCCTGCATCCTGCTGGTGAATAAGCTTCGCGCCGAAGGAGGACACGCTTCCTTTGTCCCACTCACTGAGCATTAACGCAGTACTTGACCACGGAGGGTGAGGCGGAGCCGAGCGTTGCCACTGTCCAGTCCATAGAGCGCGAGGCACGGCGATTGGCTCGGGAGAGGAGCAGTCAGGGGCTTGACACTGGCTGTATGAGCACAGAGGGGTCGGCTCCAGAATCCAGCCCCTCCACACCGATATCGATAGCAGCAGCAAGAGCAGCAGCAGCAGCAGCAGCAGCAGCAGCACTCGCAGGAACAGCAGCAGCCTCAGCGCCCGCAGCCAGTCAGTTATTCTTTGCGTTTGACGGCGTAGACGAGATGGATCAGTATGACAGGAACAGTCCCGCGCTTGACAAGGCTGACATCCAGCTTTGCTACACTGGTGGCAAGAACGAAGATAGGGCGCTTTTTATCAGGCGCTTCGTTGAAATGGTGGGAAAAGCACAGCGGGTTCACGAGGCCAGGATACGCAGGCATATGAGGTCAGCGGCTTTTCATGCGCTCAGTCCACAGGCGAAGAAGGCTTTCGTTGACTCCACACCAGACTACAGATCGTTATGGGACAGCTTGCCTTCGTTCCTAGCAGGGGATGATCATTCTACCTCAGTCGCCTATGATTGGTGGTGCGTTGCATACCTGAAGGATGGCCTCATGGCCTCTCATGCGTGTCATGTCTTGAAGGATCTCACCACGAGGGACTCTTTTCAGGGCTCAGTGCGCTGCGCACAACCTCCTTTCCATGAGCTGGCGCCAGGAGCGACATGGGCAGTCTGCAAGAGGTTCCAGGAAGGCGATGCTGATGGTGAGCTGTCTGAAGAGTGGGAAAACGAGGGAACCTCCACTAAGGGTCTCACAGGGACAGATGGCACGGAGGATTCTCACTATTTTTGGGCCTTGAGGGCTTTCGTTGCAGAGCTCGAGGCCAAGTTCTTAATGAAGGGCACCAAAGAGAAGGAGGACCTGTTGGTCGCCAAGTCGCAGACCACTGAGCAAGATGGCCTCGCCTACGTGAAGAGTTGTCGCCGCAGGGAGTCAGCGCTCAACGCTGGCAAGATGGTGGAGGACTTCATCGTTAGACAAGACGTCGAGGAGTGCATCAAGGGACTTCGTATTAAGGAATACCGAGATCGCGTATCCGAGCAGCTGCGAGTCAGCCATCCTGCCCCCAACAAGGTCACGTGGGAGGACTTGGAGGTCATCGTGGAGGTTCAGGATAAGCTGAAGAACGATGCTGAAGCATGGGCTCTGACACTACAACAGCAGGAACTCGTCCGCATGCTTACCTGTGTGTACTCTTGCTACGAAGCCAGGCAACTGGGGCTTGACCTGGCCGAGCTGGTGTGTCCATGAGGCGCTCTAGCTCTGCCCGCAAGGCTGGGGACAGACGCAGGGACCCCAAGAAGAAGGAGCCAGCACAGCCTGGTGGTGATGATGCTAGGAAGCCTTCGAGGGAGGTGAACAATGCGGAGCGGCACAAGCCCACTTACGGCAGGGTCACACCACCTGTGTGCCTGGGGCACTACGACAGATGCTCGGAAATATGTTTTTGATTGAACGTGCAAAGGTACACAATTCGGATTTTATAATATACTGGATCAGGGCCAGATTGAGGTACAAACGATAATTCGGTTCCGAGTTCTGAAGGCTAAACACTTCTCAAGTGCTCCACTTATTCACTCGTCACTCAGGTTGCAGGGTCAACCACTCGGCGGCCGATGTCACACTTCGGCTCAACGTTCAATTCCCGATCCGATCTCATTTCTAATTCCGATTCGTCATTCTCGATTCAGATGCTATGTCGACAGACTGACACGATGACTGCCCCACAGTACTGTCATACTACTGTACTGTCATACTGGCATACTGTCATAGCCCCGACATCTGATATTCGATTTCATTGTCTTTTCAACCCCGATGCGAATCTGACCATTCTTCGAGGGTCTGACTGAGTGCCACGATGACACCCCCCACAGTACTGTCATACTACTATAGTGTCATAGTGCCATACTGTCATAGTGTCATAGTGTCATAGTGTCATACCCCGGACATCTGGTACTCATTCTCATCGTGATTTCAAGCCCAATTTCATTGTCATCGTGCCAATCCCAGATTACTCCCGATGACACACATACAGACGCATAGGCATATCGGCTCACGCTGTGCCTCCGGGCACAACTCTCCCCCCCCTTAGGAGTGGTCTACCTCCTGGGATCACTCCGCTAAGGTACCCATCTAAGTTCCAGTTCTTAGGTTTTCTGGTTCCTTTCTGTTTCCAGTTCTTAGGTTCTCTGGTTCCTCTTCGAGCACAACTTGCCTGCCGCTACCAGGGCACCACTTTCACGAAGGAGGGTGCCGCTTGGAATCTAAAGCGGGTCTTCAGTCTTGCGGAGGCGTAAATGTCGGAAAAGTTGTCGCAGCAGGGGCGCTGGCACGGGATATACGCTCGCGGATTGGCCCGCTCCAGTCTGCTGCGGATGAGGTCCCAGCTGAGCAGTCTCTGGATGAGCACCGGTTGCCCATCTGCACGCACACGGTGTCGAAGCAGTACAGCGTAGCAGGGGCGTGGGTGGTGCTGAGTTCGTCCATATGCAGGTGGGCTTCATGTACTGCGTACCGTACATGCAGTAGGTACACACCAGCGGGGGAGGAAGCTGGCGCATCATGGGGCGAAGCCGCAGCGCGTTGGGGAAGCGACCTCTGGGGTTCTCCATGAACCAATGTTTTGGCTCCAAGTAGTCAATGATCTGCAATGCTCGTCGTACGATTTTGTCAGCCTGGGGAAGATCAGGGGGTCCTCCAGTGGTGCGCGCTTGACTGTACTGTCTACAGGGGGGACTGGCCCAAACGACATCGAAGAATCCAGGCGGGTATTGTTTGTAGTCCCACTGTAGGATGTCTTGCACGTGTGTGGGATGCCAGATGTGTTCGGAGTCGAGGGTCACCACTGAAGCGGAGGGGAAGCAATTTAGGAATTCTCTTTCCACCGATCCGGTACCGCTGAAAAGTACAAGAATTCTGGGCATGCGGGTTGCTTCCGTCTGGATCGCCAGTAGCTCTGTCACCAATGCCAGCGACCCATCCTCTGTGCGTTCTTGACGTTCCTACGGCAGAGGGGTATCCTGTTCCATCTGTTCGAGCTGGTCCAGCTCATCGCAGGGATTAGTGATGAGGTGAGCCAGTGTCATCCCAGCTTGAGCAGAGTGACGGCCACGTTGCTCACGTCGTCGAGTGGCTTCGTCGCGAACTTGTGCTTCCATGCGCAGTCTCGCTTGTTCAAATTCACGAAGCTGTTGAAGTGGGCCTCCGCGTTCGAGTTTGTCACGCGTCCTCCATTGGTCATGAGCTTTGGAGTAGCCAGTCCAGCGAACTTTCCATTCTTCCACCTCTTTTCCTCGAACAGACCGTACTCGGCGTGCAAGGATGCGCTCAACATGTGCTTCCTTCTGACCGTCCACTACCACCCCTTCAGGTACCACTTCGACGTGATCTGGGCGAGCCCACCATGTAAGGAGTACAGCAAGGCCAAGACTATAGGAGTACCAGATCTGGAACTGGCTGATCGACGAGTGAAACGTACCCGGCAGATCATCGAGTACTACGATCCAGCATACTACTTCATTGAGAACCCAGCTGGGGATGCTCTGCGAGGGCTGCACACGCGATCTGTGATGAAGGGGTTACCCGATCCTCACCCCGTCTCCTACTGTAGGTATGGGACACCTTACATGAAACCTACACATATCTGGACGAACGCCGTGCTACCCGTACCCCTGCTGCAGTGTACTCAAGCAACGCCATGTCCCGCGAGAGCTGTGCTGGGAAAGCACGAGAACACATCGCAAGAAGGAGTTTCAGCGTCCAGAACACGAGGCATGGGGTCAGCGCAAGCAGTATACGCGATTCCCCGCACCTTATTGCACCATCTGTTCTGTGGACTGAAGTTGGGCAAGCGCATGAGCGAGGAAAGTGCAGCAGCTATCATGGACCTCATCGCCACCCTGACAGCGCAGACGGATGAGATCTCGATGCAGGAACAAGATACTGGGGTCTAAAACCCTCAGGGCGCAAAGCAGCGCAAGACCCGCAAAGCGAGAGGAGTACCAGGGCGACAGAACCGTTTAAGCGTTGGCAGCGTAATTCGGGGACGGAACCTCGGGAAACCTCCAGCGCGGAAGGGGACTCAGACCCAAGGACTGAGGGGCACGGGACCCAAGAACCCGAGGCTTAGAAGCCAGGGGGACTCAGACCCAAGGACTGAGGGGCACGGGACCCGAGAACCCGAGGCTTAGAAGCCAGCATCACTGTGCATGTTTGTTGATCCCCAGACAATGTAAATACAGGCGAACACTAACGCTAGCGAGGACGTAAGCGCGCGCCTAAAAGGGGGGGAGAGTTGTGCTAGGGTAAGTCACGAGACAGTATGATGGCGCGTCAGAGCTACGAGTGACGGGTACTATGACAGTCATCAGTGACAGGCATTTATGTGACCAGATGACAAGAGGGTCTGACAGAAATGACTGGCAGAAATGCCTGACCCGAAAGTGAGTTTTGGTGGGAAAACCAGCAGTCAGAGAAATTGGAGGGAAAGCTGGTAGGCCTCCAATATTGCCAAGTCAGCACAGTTATAATTATTCAGAGTGATATGGAGTGGCTCGGAATATAGTGATGATATAACTGGGCTAGTCGGCAGATTCTATGATGTGACATATCGAGTTCTCATGAAGTATGATGGGACCTGGCAGGAGTCGACATCGAGTTATGTTCGAAAGTTCGAGATCGGAAACCATGGCATAAAGCAGCCGAGCAGGCTGAATGAAACAGTTTTGAATTTGTTACTATGAACAGCCACACCTGGCTGTTGTAACTCCGACATTTAAGAAAGATCCGATTCACATATATGTATCATGCTTACAACAATATATATATCTCTGTAGGATTGAACTAGGTTCCCTGCATTGTGTAAGTAGACTTAGAAGCTCTTAGAGAGCACCCCCGAACAGAATAAATCTGCGGTAATACCCCGCCAGGCCCAAGAATTGCCGTCTCCAGCTCTGACCAGTCTCTCACTGCAGCCACCTTGTCATGTTGGGGTCTACAGCCATCCGCGGAGATGCAGTGACCAAGGAACCGCAAGGATTTCTTCAACAGTTGACACTTGGACCTTTTGAGGAAGACGCCCTTCTCCCTGCACGTCAGGAGCAACTGCTTGACGTGTTCATAGTGCTCTGCGGCGGTGTTGCTGAAAACGACCACGTCATCAATGAAGATCCGGACATACAACTTGCCCACCTCCACGTGTTCCAGTAAAGGAGCTATATCCTGTAGGGTTGCCCCAGCCACGAGCCTCCACCCTGTGGCCATGAGTACGTCGCCAGGGGCATCCCTAAAAGTGACTGAGACCACGGGCTGCTTATCTTTGGTACGCGATAAGCTGCGTGATTTGCTTTCGCATATAGCAAAAACACGGAATTTAAGACTGGATAGGTCCTCATCGTTCTCGAACTTACTTTTCAAGGTGCCAAACCATGTTTTGGAAAATTGAGACATGTTGATGTTAAAGTTGCTTTGATGTATATCTTTGAACTGAGAAATGATAACAATAAGAGTCGTTGGTAATTTATATGTTGATACATAGGGGCACTGTCACAAATTTAGATGAATGTGTGTGGCCATAATGATCGCCAAATGTCGTCATCAACGCATGCCAATCGTCAAATGTGTTACATTTGTAGCGTATCAACAATTATTTGCATTTTATATCAATTTGATGGTTGAAATTACTTTGAGCAAACTCTGATTTCATCAATTATTCATGTATCAATCGATGTGATTGGCCAAACAAATATGTTTCAATTTTGAAACAAAGATGAAGCGAAATTGTTCATCTTTCAAATCTCAAGCTGATTTCATAGTAATATGTTGTCAATTGCAATTGGTGAACGAACAAATCAAATCAAATTGTGTTGTATTATTCAAATCTCAAGATAGTTGTGATTCATTGTTTAAATATTCGATCATATTTGATAATTGATTGGTTGTAAATTTTGATGTGAAATGTGTCTTAGATATCGTGCGTGGTCTATGGTTAATAGACACTGAGAGGCCCACATGTGGACAGAGGGCAGAAGGGGTTGTGGTGTGGTTGCAGGTTGCAGTGTAAGGCGGGGCGAGGGGGTGGTCGTTAGGGGTGTGACAAGGAATAGTGGGGGACTTATTGGTATGGGGTTGATACAAGGTATGTCAGAACAAAGAAAGAAAATGATGGATCGTGACTATGATAAACCGGGTGACCAAATAAACACGGTGACGTGCGTAAGCGGTTAACTAGATCGCGGCGGTTATAAGATATAGGTTCGTGCACCCAAGCCCCACCCGGCCAATTGTGATCGAGGCATGCGATGGCATTGACCGGCCCGCCCCCACCCCCATCCCCTCCTCCCCCGACCAAACATCCAGCATCCAACACCCCCCAACACATTTCAGTCCAGTGGGGAGAGGGCGAAGCCCCCCCTCCTCTCCCCCCAAAAATAAAAATGTAATGTAAGCGGCCATGGGCCCAGCTCATACGGTTCGACGTTCATGACAATGTCATCAACCTTCATTCTCGCAGATTTGCGTGTCACTGAGTCTCAATTCTCATGTCTGATGTGTCCTTCGCTTGGCGACCACATCCAAATATTTAAAGAGGCTTTATATTATAAATCATTTATTTTAAATTTATTATAATAAGCGTGACAGATCAAACAGCGACGCATGACGGATGACGCTGACGATGATTATCGAAAAGCGTCATGCATGATGACAGCGAACGAAAGCGTCATGCATGATGACAACGATCAAAAGCGTATACACGATGACAACGTCTACACGATGACAGCAAAGGGGCGACAACCGCAACCTAATGACAAACATTTATCACAAAAGGTGTGTCATAACAAACCAGATTTTTCAAAGATGTGACAAACTTCCGCTTTACTGTCGCTGTCGTGTCATGTCATGTCGTGTTACTGTCATAAATAAAAAGAGCGTGAGCGCGAAAAGCGTGACAGTCGAAAAGCGTCAAAGCGTCAAAGCGTCAAAGAATAATATTTAATAAATAATAAGCCGTCGATTCCCCTACGGGTCACGGCCACCCCTATGGGGGAGGGAGGGGGGTTCGCCCCCCCCACACCCCCCTCCCCCCAAAAAATGTGAGAAGCAGCTTGATTTCCATCGAAGTTCGGCCAGCCCATACAGCTGACGTTCATGGTCGATTTCCTACGATAACGGCCACCCCAGTGGGGGGGGGTCCCCACCTCCCCCAAGGAAAAAGGTGAGAAAGCGACGATTTCCATCGCGATCGGGAGCTCGACCGCCACCCCCAAAAAAAAAAAAATGTGAGAAGCGACGGATTTCCATCGGAGTTCAGCTGACCCATACGGTGACGTTCATAGTCGATTTCCTACCATAACGGCCACCCGAGTGGGGGGGTCCGCCCCACACCCCCGAAAAAAAGGTGAGAAGCGGCTTGATTTCCATCGATGGGGCTCCCGGCCCTGCTGTACGGCTGACGTTCATGACAGTGTCATCAACTTTCATTCTCGAAGCTTTACGCTTTACAGACTGCGTCTCATGCCATGTCATACGTCTAACGTCTTATGTGTCAATGTCCAGTCGACCAAATCCAAATATTTATACCGTCAATAAAGTCTTCATCTTATTTTAAAATTAAATAAGTCATATTAAAAATAATACTACAGTGCTAAGTTTATATACAGTGCTAAGTTATATTTATAACCAACAGTCGTGACACTGTGCAATTCCAATAAAAATAAAAAAATATATATTATATATTGACCAATTAAATATAAAGAGGCTTTGTATTGAATATTCTAAATATCAAATTATATACTGCCGCGTGCGACACATACTTATCTTCGACACACGAATCGTTTCGCAGTTTTCATCTACGACGCTAAAGTGCGTAACAGGGGTTAAATTGAGTGGGTGTAACGCGTACGCTCGAAAAGCGCACGCTCGAAAAGCGTGACACAAAGCAGTGTTCGTTTTGGAATAGCTGGTTTTCGGCGAAATGAACCTTTAAAAATTTATAGGGGGTACGTGAACGTACAGGTGGGGAAAAATCCAAATTCCTCAATTCTAAAATTTGCATTGTTACCATCAAATTGTGAGTGAACGCGGAGGTGCGATAAGGAATGTTGTGAAGTATTGAATAACAAATGTTTAGAAAAGCAAGTGGCATTGGCAATGAACAGACGGGTATTAATTGGGATACTTACGGAATCAAGATATTGCTATGTTGTCCAACCATATTGACAACTGTTAATATAAAGGTCAGGGTGAATATAATTTGGAAGCATAATTGGAATGTAATGTTATTAATTAAAACAAAGTACCGAATAAAGGAATAGTATAGTTGTAATCTCAAATTTAAGGGCACATTAACCATAACTGCTGAGATTCAGTAGTTCAGTACCACGTATGACGTATGACAGTGACATTGACAGTACATTGACTTCCTACTGTACTCAGTAGTTCGACTTCGGTAGCTTAGACTGTGACACACGATATGATTGCCTAGTGACGGCCTCAGAGCTTAGATAGCCTGAGAGTCGTGTATTCATATCTATCTTTTGATATTTTGATATACCCGATTGCCTCGCTCAAACCCTACGGCGTTCAGCGTTTTCACTGTGTCACTAGGACATTCTGAAAGTAATAACAAGCAAGATAAATAGTTGGGACATTTGAAGACATTTGGAAGCATTCACCAATTGGCATATTTAATGTCAAGGCTAGGATTTGGAAATTAACGATGACAGCAAAGGGGCGACAACCGCAACCTAATGATTTCCCCCAAACATTTATACACAAAAGGTGTGACATAAAAAACCAGATTTTTCAAAGATGTGACAAACTTCCGCTTTACTGTCGTGTCATGTCATGTCGTGTTACTGTCATAAATAAAAAGAGCGTGAGCGCGAAAAGCGTGACAGTCGAAAAGCGTCAAAGCGTCAAAGCGTCAAAGAATAATATTTGATAAATACGATAAGCCGTCGATTCCCCTACGGGTCACGGCCACCCCTATGGGGGAGGGAGGGGGGTTCGCCCCCCCCACACCCCCCTCCCCCCAAAAAATGTGAGAAGCAGCTTGATTTCCATCGAAGTTCGGCCAGCCCATACAGCTGACGTTCATGGTCGATTTCCTACGATAACGGCCACCCCAGTGAAGTCCCCCCACCCCCAAAGGTGAGAAGCGACTTGATTTCCATCGCGATCGGGGCTCGGCCATACACCCTCCCCCAAAAAAATGTGAAGCGGCTTGATTTTTAAAGTTCAGCCCGGCCATACGGTGACGTTCATGGTCATTTCTACGATAACGGCCACCCCGGTGGGAGTCCCCACCCCAAAGAAAAAGGTGAGAAGCGACTTGATTTCCATCGCGATCGGGGCTCGGCCATACTGTACAGCTGACGTTCATGACAGTGTCATCAACTTTCATTCATATATTGTATATTGACCAATTAAATATAAAGAGGCTTTGTATTGAATATTCTAAATATCAAATTATATACTGCCGCGTGCGACACATACTTATCTTCGACACACGAATCGTTTCGCAGTTTTCATCTACGACGCTAAAGTGCGTAACAGGGGTTAAATTGAGTGGGTGTAACGCGTCTCGCTGAAAAGCGTACGCTCGAAAAGCGTGACACAAAGCAGTGTTCGTTTTGGAATAGCTTGTTTTCGGCGAAATGAACCTTTAAAAATTTATATACACAAAAGCGTGACAAAAAAAACCGGATTTTTCAAAGAGGGGGACAATCTAAAGATTTTTCCCCAATACACAAAAGCGTGACATAAAAAACCGGATTTTTCAAAGAGAGGGACAATCTAAAGATAATAAATAAAAGAGCGTGAGCGCGAAAAGCGTGGCTTGATCCGAAGAAGCGTCAAAGCGTCAAAGCGTCAAAGCGATGAGAATAATATTTAATAAATAATAAGCGTCGATTCCTACGGGTCGGCCACTAGGGTGGGTGGGGGGAATCCCCCCACACCCCCAAAAAAATGTGAGAAAGACTTGATTTCCATCA
Organism: Cymbomonas tetramitiformis; assembly: GCA_001247695.2. Taxonomy (NCBI): domain Eukaryota; kingdom Viridiplantae; phylum Chlorophyta; class Pyramimonadophyceae; order Pyramimonadales; family Pyramimonadaceae; genus Cymbomonas; species Cymbomonas tetramitiformis. The sequence goes on from LGRX02008987.1 coordinate 44,242, forward strand.
GGTTCGGCCTGACCCATACGGTGACGTTCATGGTCGATTTCCCTGCGATAACGGCCGCGATTGAAGGGAGTTGTCCCCCCCAAAAAAAAAAGAAAAAAGGTGAGAAGCGGCTTGATTTTCATCGCGATCGGGGCTCGGCATAGCCACCCCCAAAAAAAAAAAAAAAAAATGTGAGAAGCGACTTGATTTCCATCGGAGTTCAGCCGGCCCATCGGTGACGTTCATGGTCGATTTCCTACGATTGGCCACCCCGGTGGGGGGGGTCCCCCACACCCACCCCCAAAAGAAAAAAAGGTGAGAAGCAGCTTGATTTCCATCGCGATCGGGGCTCGGCCATACTGTACGGCAAGGCTCTATATCGATATTTCCGATAACCGATACTATCGATATATCGTATTTATCGCCGATTATCGGATTGCAATGTCTAACTATCGATTATGCAGGTTTTGGTGTTCCATATTTAATGTATAACAAATTACATATAAATGTCCAAGTAATCGATTCTTTATCGATTGTGCCGATTATCGATACCGTTTTTCGCATATCGGATTGTATCGATACCGAAAAACCAAACCGATATAGAGCCCTGCTGTACGGCTGACGTTCATGACAGTGTCATCAACTTTCATTCTCGAAGCTTTACGCTTTACAGACTGCGTCTCATGCCATGTCATACGTCTAACGTCTTATGTGTCAATGTCCAGTCGACCAAATCCAAATATTTATACCGTCAATAAAGTCTTCATCTTATTTTAAAATTAAATAAGTCATATTAAAAATAATACTACAGTGCTAAGTTTATATACAGTGCTAAGTTATATTTATAACCAACAGTCGTGACACTGTGCAATTCCAATAAAAATAAAAAAATATATATTATATATTGACCAATTAAATATAAAGAGGCTTTGTATTGAATATTCTAAATATCAAATTATATACTGCCGCGTGCGACACATACTTATCTTCGACACACGAATCGTTTCGCAGTTTTCATCTACGACGCTAAAGTGCGTAACAGGGGTTAAATTGAGTGGGTGTAACGCGTCTCGCTGAAAAGCGTACGCTCGAAAAGCGTACGCTCGAAAAGCGTGACACAAAGCAGTGTTCGTTTTGGAATAGCTGGTTTTCGGCGAAATGAACCTTTAAAAATTTATATAGGGGGTACGTGAACGTACAGGTGGGGAAAAATCCAAATTCCTCAATTCTAAATTTTGCATTGTTACCGTCAAATTGTGAGTGAACGCGGAGGTGCGATAAGGAATGTTGTGAAGTATTGAATAACAAATGTTTAGAAAAGCAAGTGGCATCGGCAATGAACACAAGGGTATTAATTGGGATACTTACGGAATCAAGATATTGCTATGTTGTCCAACCATATTGACAACTGTTAATATAAAGGTCAGGGTGAATATAATTTGGAAGCATAATTGGAATGTAATGTGTTTAATTAAAGCAAAGTACCAAATAAAGGAATAGTATAGTTGTAATCTCAAATTTAAGGGCACATTAACAACAACAAGCAAGATAAATAGTTGGGACATTTGAACATTCACCAATTGGCATATTTAATGTCAAGGCTAGGATTTGGAAATTAAGGTTACTTTATTAAGAAAATACTCTGGTGAGATTTGAGGGTTGGCAATGCAGCCAGTAAAACTAAAATGTTATCTATTTACTACAGGTCATTAACCCTTAAGCCGGTGGTTAGAATTCGAGGGTTTTCTATATGTGTTGTGATAATGGATTTTTGCGATGTATGCTTAGTCACTAAATGCCCGTTAGCTTTACCAATTATTGCATACCTATATTACCAACTATTTGCGACACTACATGTCGATATATGTCGAATATATCCACTCTTATATGCGCACATGGTTAGAATGTTTTCGATTTTACAGGCACTATTTAATTTCATCGCCATCGTTGACGACATCTGCTCGACATATTTTTGCACAATTTTGGAATTAAATCATCGACCTTGATGATACGTTCCAAGGATGATTCACTTGCACCGATGTGCGTTCATCTGCCTATCGTTTTCTGTGGATTTACGTGCCCCCAAAAACACTAAAAATACATATATTTCACAATGTTTTCCATACTTAAGGAATGTTTTCCATACTTAAGGGACACGTGTGGTGATTTTTGCGATACTATGGGTCATATTCCATGATGATAGCCACCAACAATCACTTACATGATGATCGGGAGATGGCCCATGATGCAACGCGTGCTTGTAGATGAGCCGTAGGTAAGTATAACGTTGCAGTTTAGGCGCGTTTTGTATGTTTTGCAAGATAAAATTACGCAAAAAACGTACAAATGTGCAACTGGTTCGCGACAAATATGCGGGTACGTGCGATATATATTATGCATACGTGCCCCGCACAAGTACGCTACGCTTACATATGCACACAACGGTGTACGTGCAAATACCCAGAGCACAAATCATGCAAGGTATGCAACCGCAATTGCCCAAGCAGCATATACTTTGCCATCGCTTCTGGGTCAGATCTGACCCAGATACCGGCTTAAGGGTTAAGATATCGAATGCAGGATTCCTCCGTTGACACCCTTTTCTCGCAATTTCTGGAGAGCGGGAGGAATGTTTGTTTGAAGATGTGGGAACTCCTGGATCTTTGCATCCAATGATGTGATAGCAAGTCTTCTGACCCTCAGCTCTTCAAGACGAAGTGATTTCAGGTTAAACGGATGACAGCTAATCAAAAGAATATGACGTCGATGGAATCTGATTGATGAATAATATTGCACGCGATTGTATAATATTAAGTGACCGTTAAGAGTGCGATAAGAAATGATGACAAATTGAAGAATGCAAATTGATTTCTCCAATTATTAATATTTAAAGACTTCTCAAATTTATACATCACACTTCGTCAACGGGGGGGGCACCATCCCCCTACACTATACCATTACTACAAGGCTTGAGGCCTCGACTGTTTTTTTTTTTTA
>LGRX02008990.1:0-27795 GCA_001247695.2 Cymbomonas tetramitiformis
CGCTGTGCATGTGCAGCACCGTTAGTGTCTCTCGTCTTAGCACCCCGCGCCAGCTCTGCATGTGCGGCACCGTTAGTGTCTCACGTCACAGCACCCCGCGCCAGCTGTGCATGTGCGGCACCGTTAGTGTTTACATCTCAGCACCCCGCGCCCGCTCTGCATGTTCAGCATCGTTAGTGTCTCACGTCACAGCACCCCCCGACAGCTCTGTACGCGCGGCATGGTCATGCTGTCATGCGCTTACTGCCTGCCCAGAGAGGGAGGGTCAGGTTTGAGAGCCTCGTCGCGCCAGCTCAGACAAGGGGGCACACCGGCCGAATTCTAGAAGATGCTTCAAGGTGTTCTGCACGAGCATGCCCGCCACCATGCCCATTGTGGTTGGCAGAGACGCCGCACATACACCTTCGCGCTTGAGGGTCTTCTCGTCAATCCCAGAAGCCACCACCTGGGCTCCAGCCGCACCCCCACGCTCTTGTGGGTGCCTGCTGAGCGTGCAGCACGTCGGGCTGAGGTCTGCGGGTTCCGAGGTGCAAGGAGGGGGGAAGCTGCAACGCACCAGGGGAGGGGCACATTCAAAGCAAGCCATCTCACCTGCTCAAATGTCCCTCACAACCCACATCAAGCCTTAAGTGCTTCAGCGCCGCGACGCCTCTCACCCCAAATGCATCAAGCCTTCAGTGCTTCAGCGCCGCGACGCCTCTCACCCCAAATGCATCAAGCCTTCAGTACTCAGTCGATATGCCTCGCGATAGATCCGAGGCGACCCCTGCATCATACAGCAGCCTTCGTGAGGTAAGTGGTGAATTGATCCGGAGAGTGACGAGGCAGATTTGAAGCAGCGAGCTTTAGGGTTCGTTACAGTGGCTGCTCCGAGGAACGAGAAAGTCTCAGCCATCCTCTCGAACCGGCTGAACCTTTGGAGGTGTCTCACGCAGCCGGGCTGCCGTGGACTCGCCACAAAGCTTGCGTCATGCCAGCAGCTCGAGATGACTAGCACAACAAAGTGGATGGGCACGGGCTCTCTCGGGCAGAGGGAAGCGCGGGAGCGGCCCCCAGAGAGCGCCGTGCGGGGGTTCACCGGGCACAAGCAGCTGGATGTGGCCGGAGACGGCATCTTCCGAAACTCCGGATTCCATCCACGTTTGTTGCATCTCCAAGCATGCCTGCACGACGCCGGTGGCCCACATCAGGGGAGCCGCATCGAAGGTACTCGTCGCTCGCATCTGATTACGTAGTTTTGCCCGATTGCTTGGTGGACTGAAACTAGGAATTCGCGCAGCTGTCCCATCTCTTAGGGCCTGTGCTTCCAGCACTTGGCCATCACGGCATAGCAGCACGTACCGTATTGACCGTCATGCGCGCCTCGTAGTTGTCAACGCAGCTCAGGATGAGGTCCACCCGGCTCGCACCTGTCAGCGCCCGCCGGCCCTCAGAGCCCCCCCTGGAGAGCCCCACGCGCTCGAGGCCCTTGTGTCCACTCAGGCGGGTAAGGCACAACTCGCAGTTTTGGCAATTCAAAACTTGAAAACCAACCGACGCGAGTCCGTGAGGATCAACAAGAAGCGGGCGGGATTGCTGCTCACCGGTTGGCCCTTTGAGGCTCGCGGTGAACGTCTCGTAGCCGTCCACAGTAGTACAGTTCACGTGGTACCTGCTAGGTGGTCGCCAGCATCAGAAACACGGAGACACCACAGCCACCCCGTCACGACGCAGAACAGAGGGGTAAGAAGGTAGCGACCAGATGGCCGTGATCGACTGAATCGTTGTGGAGGGCGGGTCCTGATGCAGTCATATGTGCAAGCTCGGCCGGCATTCTGCTGCGGTGAACGGGAGGAGCGCAGAATTTTGGAGCTATAAGAGAAGAAGCGAAAGAAGGCACACCCCTCGAGTTGCACGTTGGGGTTACCGGGGGCCGAGCCCCTCGAGTTACATATCGGGGTTGAAGGTGCGCGCACCCCTCGAGTTGCACGTTGGGGTTACCGGGGGCCGAGCCCCTCGAGTTACATATCGGGGTTGAAGGTGCGCGCACCCCTCGAGCTGCACGTCGGGGTTGATCTCAGCAAGGGTTGCGATGGCGGCGTCGGTTTTGGTCATCCCGGAGTGCTCCGGACGGAAAAATAGTCTGTTCATATTGGCCAGTTCGACCTTATCGTAGTCATAAAGAAGCAGTCGGCCGATCCCGCAGCGCGTCAGCATCTCAGCCGCCACACTCCCGACACCGCCAACACCCTGCGCACAAGAGATATGTCACCTTCTCAAGTTAAGCGGGTGTGTTTCGGCTGCAATTTGGGCAAGTTTATTGCACACGCAGATATCGCAAAGGAACAAGATTCAAAGATTCGACAACTTCGATCGGTTGGATGTGCTTCGAGGGTGGGACTGAGGTTTGTGGTCGTCACGCGGCGGGCTGGTGCATAAGTTTACATCGATTGCCACACATATCTCGAAGGCTTCAAGGATCGAGTGAGGGCGCGAAACCATGATGCCTACCACAATTGCGACAGTTTTATCGCGGATAGCCTGATAGTTATCGACGATGCCCATCCGCTGCAAAGCCATCAGCCTGCTGTATGGATTATCATCAACCACCTGTAAGCCCACAAACAAGTAATTCACTTACTTGCGGTATGTGGGACACTGATATGCACCCCGAGTAACACATGGAACTACCTATTCTACGCGGGCATCGCTGCGCACAGGGATGATCCGACGCGGGTCCCGGGTGCAGCTTGCGCCTTTGTTTTTCCACCTGCTCGTGAAGATCCTTGAAGGAAAATGCAGCAGCTTTATGAACAACGTTCGCTTCGTTATCGTGTATACATATGTAGCTTTCAACGGGTAAGCTTCAGCTGAAGCTCGCACCTCTGAGCTCATGGTAGAAATCTTCTCGCGGGTAGCTTTGGGGGCTCCGTCGGAAGGGAGTGCCCCACCGTCAGCTTCCTGCTTCAGTACCTCAAGTGCAGGTGAGTGCGGATAAAAACAAGACTCTGTCTGATCAATGGAAATCTGTGTGGTGTATGTTGAGTGTTGGTGCTTCCCTACCTGATCCAAACACGCCTTCACACGTTCAGAAATATTCTGAATTTGTTGTTGAACCTGTGAACAGTTCAGTTGGGGAGTATATTAGAACGAAGACTAAGAAACAGCATGCTGCGCACGAAGCATTCCTCAAGAGCTCCAAACAAGCCCGCTCTTCAAAACCTGGAAGAGTATATTTTACCGCCGAACCTGATTCAGCTGTCCTTGAATATCTATAGTGGCAAGATTGCCCACTTGATTTTGAAGCCTGTCAATCTCCGAATACAGCGTCTTCATTTCTTTCGCCATCCTTATGTTGGTGATGAGCCGTCGAAGAAATCGACTCAAGTAACTCTTTAAAAAAAAGGGGGTTTTCTGTTGGAAACCATCAGCGCAGGAAATACTTGTTCTTGTGTATGCTGCATTCGATTGCATACATACATTAACATATCTATCGTTAATCGTATGTCTATCGAGTATCGTATCATCATATCATCAATCATGCTCGATGCTGTGCTGTATCCAGCTGCCAGCAAATGGACTGATTCGTGATCGTACGCGTCAAGGTCTCGCCCAGTTCTCTACTGTAGGCTCTAAACCGGTTCCTTAAACTCGTGACACGCCTCTGTCGAGCTCGTGTCGCTGTCGTCGACCAGTTCTCCTGGACTTGAATACCGAATCGTATTATAATTTATAATTATATAAATTAAAATACAATTTTATATTAGAAATTTAAAAAAATCAATACATCAATATAAATACCACATTCTTGTGTAGAGAAGCCTATAAAGCAATACTTTTGTATATAAATAATATCCCATTTTTATAGATTTTATCGGAATCGTACTATAGTAATAGTGTATATGAAACCTCAAGCGAGGTTTCCATAGTGTATATGATAATATATTATCGAGATGTCTACTGTGCAGTTATTATATATATTATTAATTATATATTATTAATGGTGTAACTCGTCGTGTATCACGGGAGGGGGCGCATCGACAAAGGGGACAAGACTAGGTCTCAATCAGGGGGGAGGGGGGGGCAATTAACCCACCAAAGTCGTTACCGTAGAGGTCCGGGGCGTGACCCTTTAATGATCGGGATGGGCCCGGATCGTTACTAGCAATAACCCGTATTATTAGCAAGATAAATGTGGTAACAAACGCCGGCTTCTCGTGGTACCGAAGCCGTGGTTGTCCAGCTGGTGACAGGCGTGACAGTCATGACGACGAGTATGACAGACCTCGCGCGTTACAACTGCTTGAGGGTACCAGGCTTGGTTAAGAAGATATGGTCATTGTAGGTATGTAGGATGACTGTGAAGTGATAAGAAGATATGACAGCTACAATACTGTCAATGACGTGTCAGTCAGAAGATGGGGAGTGGTAACATCATTAAAGCTGGCATAGAATAGTGACATCCTATTGGTCTAGATGAAGATTTCAGGACGGAAGCCTGTTACAAGTTTTTACAGATGTGACATTGACTTGAGAATAAGTAGGCTCTGACCGCAAGTCAGGACTAGTGGACTCATTATTGTTTTGCCTTCGCAAGTGCTAGGTGGTTGTTCGCGTGCCAAGTGCGGATAGATTGCGAAGACAACTCTGCTCACAGTTTTGTGCAATAATTCGTACTTTTGGTGATTTTGTTAATCTTTTGATTAACTCCCATGTTGTCTCGTTTGTTTTGACCCGTCGTGATGCGACAATACATATTCGTTATTTGATTCGTTGGATGCGGGTGTTCATATCGCACCATGCGTCGGCTTACACAGTTGTCGGTTGGAATATGAAATGAAACTTGTCATAGGGGGGCCGGTTCGGCTTAATTTGGGGGTATTTCATGCCAAATTAAGCCGAATTAAAATGTCGTTTTGATGGCGGATGACAACATGGGAGTTAATATATTATACTGTTGTTTTTATCTTTTTACAATGTTAGAAATTTGGGCTTGTACGTGAGAGCCTGGCACGTGTTTCTAGAATAAACACACTATTCGATGAAAATGATATTATCATATGTCATTTTTGGATTTATATATATTTCAAAAAAATCAGGGTTTAGTGATATTTATGCGCGAAATAGGGATACATAAAGGCAACACGGTAGAAAAGTGCAGTATGCGTACAATGAAAACACCGAAATATGCATACATGTATCATTCTTTATTCAAATGTTTACGAGTAGAGTACTTTTCACCCTATACCGTCGAGGCATGACTGATACTATCAGTCAGGGCGGTCGACAAATCCTACTATGTTATTCATCATTCTCATCTTCCTCATCTGCATCATTCTCTTCTTCCTCAGATTCGGCAGTGGCCGCTTCCTTGCCCTTCGCCGTCGGTTCGCTCTTCTGTTTTGGCTTCGTCTCGGCGTCTGATCGGGCTCGTTGTCGAAATTGATCAGCCGTTGCTGCGCAGAGCTGACCATGAACTGGTCGTGGTCGAAGCCGATCGCGTTCATACCACACCTCATGGCGGCCATGGACGTCGAGCCGACGCCGCAGCAAGCGTCGAGAATCCAGTTGAGTGGATGGCCGTTCTCATCCATCTTGCCCGGATTGTCACCGAGCATGTGGCACTGGATCAGCTCCATCAACAGAGCTTGGGGTTTCTGATGGTTATTCACGGCTTTGTTGTCGCGTTTGAACATCTGGTGCACAACCGGGAAGCCGCGCAAAAGTGACGCGCGGCTCACACGTTCACCTTCTCCAGTATCAAAGTTGAACATCCACTCCGGCTTTTTAGTAGACTCCCCCTGGGCATCGCTCTTTACATGGTACCCCAGGACGCCACATTCAACGTCATTGTAGCGCACGGTCCTGTTGGGGTTCATGTTCACGTTCTGCTTGTGCCAGAAGAACCGCTCCGCGCGGCCGGAGCAGTAATTGTCAATCACCTCCAGGAAATCGCTTTGTTGGACGAAACCGCAAAAGATAGCGATAGTCCATGCCGGGGCGGTGGTCTTGGCGTTGAAAGACTCCAGGAACGGTTGCACCTCCTCCTTGGTCATCGCGTCGGGAGTCTTCTCCTTGTCAAGGGCGTAATTGCAGTCGATGATCGTCCCCGTGAAGGGCAGCCTCGGGACGTCCTTCATATCGCTCATGCTGCCCTTGACGATCTTCCAACGAGGGAACATCGGCACGTTCGTCTCATGTGTGGGCTCGTCCTCCTCAAGGCCTGCCTCTCCTGGAACCTTAAGCTCCGGCCCCTCGGTCCGCGCCTCCCGATAGAGTTTGATGTCGACTTTCACCTCGACCTGTTGCAAGCCTAGGATGTGCCCCGCGCGTGGCGCCTGCGCTTCTTGGAGATTCGCCCGCGCGTTCTCGACGTAATTCAAGATCGCGTGCGGAACTTCCCCAGATCCCCCCCGGCGCGCTCCCCCCTGAGTTGAAGGTAAGCAGCCGATCAACGACTCGATTTTCTCTTGGGAGCTCCAGTAGGGGGTGAACTCGGCCTTGAATGCGTCCCAGGTTTGCAATCCCGCCGCGGACACCAAGTGCTTCTGCACCATGCGTTCCTTCTTGAACTGGCTTATCATCAGGCCCCCCTCTTTTACTGACAACTCCTTCTGAATAATCAGGCGCAGATACGTGTCCACCTTGTCGAACTCCGCCTCCCCCGCCAAGCCGCCCAAGTTAATCCAGAACGTCATACCCATGGATTTGGCATTGTGGAGAAACTGAGCTTCTTCCACCAAAATGCCTGCCCCTTTAGACGAGCCCGCTCCGTGGTCCCCGCCTCCTCGTTGCACCTCGTCTTCCATCTGCAAGTAAAAAAAACATTTTTAGAATGTCTTAAAATATAGAAAAGGATGCTTTGGGGGGGTAAACACTGTTTGAAGCAAAAGTAAAAAGTAATTTACCTGTCGGTTGGAGGTGCCTTTTTTGCCAGCTTTCTTGGCGGGTCCCTTAGCGGGCGAAGATGAGGCCTTGCGCTTTTTGGTCTTCGAAGCCAAAGGGTTTTTCATGCCCTTCAGGTCAAACCTTCTGTAAGCCTCCATGATCTTAACGCAGAGGTCCCACGTCTGCGGCCGGAAATTGGCAATTGTCCAGTGCATGAAGTAGTGGTTGATTTGCACGCCGCCGAACACAGAATGCTTGGACATCGCTACTTCCTTCACATGCGTCTCCATCGACTGGTTCAAGTGAGACATTACGGGGTACCAACTTGTGACCCGATCGAGGTGAGCGTTGATGTCATCCTCCAGCGTCTTCACCGTCACGTCTGCCTCAGGGAGGGTCTCAAGGGGCTCAAGGGCTCAGAATTTCAAAAAATTTGTAGCTCTACGATCGTGTGTTATGCTGGAACATGCCTGGATTATTACAGACTTATGTGTACGTTGAGAATATGCCAGATATATACATGCGAGCATCGAAGTTACTCGGGACTATCAGTATATGTCCCATCATATGCACGCGTTTGCGACAAATGCCGTCTGTACTCCGCTTGTACTCCGCCTGTACTCCGCGTTTGTAATGTCCTACGTGGCAGTCCGAGTAAAGGCGGAGTGCATGAATCAATTTAGGCGTGAAAATCGCGACATTTGTACTCCGCCTGTACTCCGCTTGCGAATTCAAAGTACGGTTGTAAATTCGATGCGCGAGTACAATTGCTGGTCCAAATGCCCTTAATATGCGGTTAGCATGGTATCCTTGTGCTGATCACATGCTACCGAAATACTAAAGACATCATAACTGCACGATACATTGTCGTTGCTTCCTCACCTGTCGATTTCATCGGTTTTTGGCTCACCCTTCTCGTTGAAGATTACGTTCCCATCACTGTCCATTTCCTCATTCACGAAGAACGTACGAAAATAGCTATGCACGGTGCGCTTATTCCGATCGGTCGTAGCCGTGCGGTAATGGGCGTCGCCGATCTTAATGTGCGCGAAACTATAGCAAACCGGTGCCGGCCCCGCCATGAGCAACATCTCGTCCTTTGTGAACTTTCGGCCCAGCCATTCTGTCGGATCCGCATATGCTCCAAATACGGGTTCGCGTATGTGCTCAGGCTTACCCTCCTTTGTACAAACCGCGAGCCTGTATTTTTTGTTTCGCGACCGCATCTTGGCATTCCATCTGTGCACAGTCATATATTGCCGTTAGTATGCTAAAGGCGTACTAAAGACGTAATAGCGGCGTCAGAACGTACGGGGCCAACAACTCCTCAGGAAATGATGGGATCACCTGCGCGCGTCCTCCGCATACTTCTCCCATCTCTCCACCAGGTCTCCATACGCCGGAATGTGAGTGCGCATCCAAACCTTGATGTGTTGGATTTCATCATCTCGCAAGACCACCCGCTTCCCCCTAGCCGATACCTCAACCGCAATCGCCCCGCGGCTCCCCATGGTCACGGCCGCCGGCACCCGGGTGGAGACGCCTGCCGTAATGAAAGTGATTATCCCACGCACCAGACGCAACAGCTTCACGCGACTGAAGTAATTCATTATGGCTGGAACGGGCATGGAGTTGCTCCTCGCTAGGGATTTGATGTGGCCGTTCAAGGACTCAAAGGCGTACATCCACACTTCCCGCATTGGACCATACTTCTCAAGTTGCGTGACCATGTGAGAAAACATGTGAGTGTTAATAACAAACCACATATACGCTGGTCCGGCCGCCTCCAAGTCCTTGAAAAATAGCTCTATTTCTCGTGCAAGTAGCCCCATATCCTGCACATAGCAGTATGTTAGGACGCCCATATATTGTGCTTAACATGCTAACGGTATCATGCTTACCTACTAACGACATGCTAACAGATTACCTGAGGCCGCACTTGTTTCGTCGTCAGCTCCCGCACGATCATGGTCATTCGGCCCACTATCTTCGCCAATGGATTGGCGGGCTGCCCGTAATCTCGTGGCCAAGCGCAGACTGTCGCCATGGTACCGTTCTGCACGAGCTTCAAACCGTCATGAGCCCGAATGTGCTTGGCGGCTTTCTTATCGGCGGTAGTTTGTAGCAATCGTAAGTGACCACGCCCCCATCCCTCCGTCGCCCTGATGCTCCGCAAAAACAAGCGCGCGGTCTCCAAACATCGCTTCGTGGTGGACGTTTTGTTAGGGCGGGGTGGAATCGCGAAAGGTCCATGCGTCATCTTGTACACCAAAACCTCCGCCCCTGCGGCACAATTAAAAAAACATGAAAATACTGTTAGCATGCGTTTAGGCTGTCGGTAATATTGCCACAACAACCTAACACAACCCTATGAACATGCTAACACGCGAATAGTTGCCTACCTTTACTATTCTTCACCTTGGTTGTGGCATGCCACGTGGGGTGGACACCATCCTCTCTCGCTTGCTGGCGGACGGCGTCGGTGAAGTCGACCCCGAGCAATGATGCGGCAATCCTGTTCGCTAAGTTCATGATGTCATGCATGCCATCCAGGATGAAATCACGGTAGAGCTTGAAGTAAACCAACCGAGTAAACACGCTCAAGAACTTCACGCCCGTCTTTCTCATGCTCTCCTCCAAGGTCGCGCCCGAAAGTTCTGGGTCTCCACTATCCCGTAGATCTTCGTGCCTTGCGCCATGACGCTTGTACTCGGCGTCCGTGCGCAACGGTTGAGTGCCTAAGCCGAAGTGAGAACAAAGAAATCGTCAAACATACGTCCAGAATGCATTCATGATACGGATAGCATGCCTTTAGCATGCTCGTACGATACCGATAGTATGCTAAGAACGTGCTATATACATACCTGGTGGATCTTGCTTGCTGAACATGTACACCATCTTGTGCAAACATGTTGCGAATGTCCCCCGGATCTTGCATACTAGGCACCCAGCGTACGAACCGACGTCCATGACTTGTGCGGCATCAACCGCTCCCTTATAGTCCATGAGTATGGCAAAGAGCATGACCTTCAACCGCACGTGCTCGTCGGTGTATGAGTCCCAACACACAAAGCCTTCGTCCCACAACTCCACGAGCTCATCCACCAGCTTGCCATACAGTAATTGGGAGTTCGCAGGGTGCTGTCCTTCAATGATTCCGTATACCTCCATGTTCTCATACTTCGTGCGAAGCTCCGGAGGTAGGTTCAAGATTTGAAAGTAGATAGGGAACACCCCCATTTTGTTTTGCCACAAAGCCGCCCCATCCGCACTCAACAGAATGCTCACGTTCCTGGCCTCCTTGAAAAAATCGACGTGTCGCACGTTCTTCCGCTCCTGCCATTCCTTACCATCTGATGAAGGCATAGAACACGTGTATATGAGTTAGACATGCTAAACACACGCTAACGACAGGCGTAAGACGTCGTTTACATGCTAACCACATGATAACGGGGTACTGTGTGGAAGACTTACCCCAGATAGTGCGCACCGATCCGTCTGCCGGTGGAACGTGCTTGGAGTGAGCGAGCATCATCTCCGCGGTGTATGGATTTGCGTACACACGTCTCAGCAAGTCCGCAACATTCCACCAAAAGAATTGTGATCGCGCTTTCTTGCCCTTCCCCGCGTCCACTTCCCCCATCTCGCCCAATGCCTCCCACCGGGGCTCATTGCACTTCGGGCACACGTCGGCGGTGGCGTACTCTCCCTCGAAGAACACGCATCCTTTCACACATAAGTCAACCCTGTTGCAGGGGGCGTCGAACACTTCGAACTGTTTCCATGCGGCTTTGAAGTTCGTTGGAAAGGTTCCCAAATGTTTTCCGAAATGTTCATGAATGATGGCGAGGAGCTTGTCAAACGAGTCTCGCGACATCTTGCCTTCGGTGTTCCATTCCAAGAGGTCGAGAAGCATCTTGAAGGAGTTAATCGGTGGGTGGCGCGGGTCTGCCACGGGGTTCGCGTCCATCTCCTGCGTGTGGTCACCATCGAACGCCGTGATCATTATATAACAATCGGTGTCACAGTGCGTCCCTAGCACACTTGGATCATGCTAAAGGCATACTGTCTGTATGCTATCAGCATGCCAACACATATGTGCTCACCTCTTGCTGCCCGGCCATCAACCTCTTGATCCCTGCGATCAACTCGGCCGTCGCTGTTCTCATGTCGTCCATGATCGCATCGTCTGCATCCATCCGATCGTCGTCGCCTTTCATAGATCCGGCTTCGCCAATGTCATCACCCTCAACCTCGGCAAATGGATCCCCGCATTCCTCAAAGTTTTCGCCTTGGCATGATGCGAAATCATCGCTATAGGAGCGGTTATCGTCGAAACTTTCCAAATCCTCCTCGTGGATCGTCGGATCGTCGGAGCGGTCGGAATCCGCTACCTCACGATCGTCCACTTGAACCTGCTCGGGGAGTGGCGAAGGCGAGGCGGGCAGCGGGGAGTCGTGGCCGAGCCTGGAGATAGCACGCACTTATTATGCCGTTAGCATGCCGACGGCGTCCTAAAGGGACCCTAACGCCGACATGCAAACATTCCTAAGGGGGGGGGGTCACCTCGCCAGGTTCACATCCCCATGACGCGGAGAGTGGTCGGGGAGCTCGGTCTTCTCGCGGTCATCGTCCAAAGCCATGTCCATACGCACATCCGGTACGGAGACATCTACCGCATCCGCGTAGGCACGTGCGCGGCGAATCCTTGTAAATAGCTTCCGGTGTTTCCATACGGTTGTTTTATCTCACTTTCTATATATTGTATATGCTCGGCAAGGCTAACTTTGTTACACTATCTATGATTCCAGCGGCAATGTCCCCAGCGTCGAGCTGCTGACATACTTCCGTGACCAGCTGGACGTCAACATCTTAGAAAAGGATTCAAAACGCAGCAAGGACGGTGATTCCTGCAACAAACCATTCCTGCAAATTGCCGTTTTGTGTTATGGCTATGCAATCACGAGTCAATTATACAACCCTTACGAAGCCTGAAAACTGCCCGGGCACTTGCTTATCTAAATCCCTTGGAATACGTGAGTCTCAACTGGAATGCCATGCTCAGATGCTTACCGAACTGACTTTGTCGCAGGTGTGTACAAGAAGCTTGCATGTCGCTGGGACTATGACCAAATGTGGCGGGCGCTGCAACACTACCAAGACATCATCCAGATTTTAAATCTTGAGGGAGATGCCGCCTACTGGATCACGGAAGTGTGGAGGTGCATCTATGAGAAACAGAAGTTACAACAACGTGCGACCTTGACAGATGAAGAGAAAATGCAGTGTGCGCGGAATTCCAAAGATGCAAGGATTGCTATCGAAATGGCTTATTTGCAGAGTGACTTGACACTCTATTTTGAGATGCTCCCTTTCCAAGCTGATCTAATGCCCTTTGAGTGCCCTGCATTTTGGCATGATGGGCACTTTAATGGCGCGGATGATGTCGATATGATGGTTCGGGACTACACACCTGCTCAAGCTAAGGTGCGCTCTTGATATTCTTGAACCAATAAATCTAGTCCTGATCTATTGTCAGATGGCGGGAACTCTCTCTTGTCATATATACAAGTTCTGCCATTCACCCTGTTGACCACGGGTGCCAGAGGGTCGTCGAGGTCAAAGGCACGTAGCTCCAGACCAGCCGACTGAAACTCCGTACGCAGCTGCACCACCAGGTCGGACAGAAGGCCAACGTCGTCCGTACCGCGAAAATGATGCTTCTTGTCGCCAAGAATATCCTCACGGATACTCTTGGCCCAAGCTCGATGCAGTCGCGTTTTGTAGATCTCGTCGACGAGCTTGGACTGCTCCTGCAGGTAACGTCTGACGGCCACGTCCGCGTCTTCGTTCGATGCAGGGTAGGGGGTAGGAACGGAAGGCGTAGCTGCCGTCGGCGTGTTCCGTACCCCGTCGATCAACATAAGAGAGGCGTCGATGTCGCTGTCCCTCGTGAGGGATTTCTTGGATCTCGTTGTGATTCCCATCTCTAGATAAGCCTGAGGGGAGGCGGCACGCTGCAACACGTTTGGGTAGGGTCGCGGAGAAAATGCGACGTCACAGATACGGAACGAGCGGTCGAGCCATGCGAGCGAGGGGCAAAGGAAGATGTCGTCGAAGTCAAAGGTGCCAAGGTCACCAGCCCAAAACACGGTAGCAGGCGGGATCAGAGCGTGCAGGAAACCGTGAATGGACATTGCGACGACGAAACTCGATCCAAGCCGGTACCCAAGGAGTGGTATCGATATTCAATTTTTTCGATAGTATCGATTAATCGAAATATTGTTATTGATCGATAGCAAATTTGTACATATCGAAATATTGAATATTGATCGATAACCCCCCGGACCTATCGATATTGATCGATACCTATTTACACCTATTGTTATTGTATGATCGATGAATTCAAAATTGAACGACACAATTGGTCAAAATCGATTAATCGATTAATCGATTCCACGTTGGGCCTTTGCAGTATTCGATCAGATTTCCACATAAAGTATCAGATTTCCAAGGTTAGTAGCATGCCTTAGGGAAAAATAACTGAGGGCACGATTGAGCACTCTTTGATGCTGCTATGAATACGGTAGAGTTCTAGATCTGTAGGTTTGCTTTCATGCGTTATTAGAGAAGTAGTGGCAACATATCGATATATCGATATATCGATATATCGATATATCGATATATCGAGTTTGGTACTTATTTATTGATACGTTTTCATAACTATTGTTATCGATCGATACCCAAACTTACCTATCGATATTGATCGATACCTATTTACACCTATTGTTATCGATTGATATAAACTTCTGCCTATCGAAAAACTATCGATGAGGCCTAAAACTTTCGATACCACTCCTTGCCGGTACCCCATAGCTGCGGCTCAAAGCC
The DNA here is from genome assembly GCA_001247695.2 of Cymbomonas tetramitiformis. Lineage (NCBI taxonomy): Eukaryota > Viridiplantae > Chlorophyta > Pyramimonadophyceae > Pyramimonadales > Pyramimonadaceae > Cymbomonas > Cymbomonas tetramitiformis. The sequence continues at coordinate 13,759 of LGRX02008990.1, forward strand.
GCTCACCGCAAGCTGCTCATCTTATAACTTTCGCTGATACCCAAACGCGCAAACGCGCACCACCTCTCCGAGCGGCCGTTTAGCCAATCATGGCCAAACTAGCAAGTGGAATAAAGCGTGGATGGGGCCACGACCTACCGGAATATCCTAGTTCACTAGATATCAGAGGGTCCCGAACTGTGTTGATAAACTCTCATAAGATAAATAAACCCTAAGCTAGATATACCCGGAACGGTCTCGCAACGGTCTCGGAAGCTAGCCTACCTGTGACACAGCGTGTGTCACAGCACGAACCTATAGATCAGTCAGCAGTCCAGTGTTGGTCCTAGGGTTCTGTCATAGGGGCCTGCACCGGGACTCCCAGTCAGGGCTGCCTATACAGATTCCAGCACATTATTTCACCGCGACATATCATCTCACCGCGACATATCATCTCACCGCGACACATTATTTCACCGCGACATATCATCTCACCGCGACATATCAAGATATCATGTCACCGCGACATATCATCTCACCGCGACACACTATTTCGCCTCCCCACCTCCCTGCCTCCCTGCCTCCCTGCCTCCGCGCCTCCGCGCCTCCGCACCTCCGCGCCTCGCGCAACGGCTCGCTCAGGGCTCAGGAGCTCCGAAAAAGGAGAAAAATCATCAAAATATAGGCATGCCAAAAAAATTGGCAAAAAAATATAGGTGGTACACCGAAAAATGGGTTTAAAAAATATAGGTGATTTAAAAAAAAATTCTTGGTTTGGCCAACCTAAGGTGCCCCCGATGTCTCAGCAATGTCCTTAGGTTGATGTCCTACTACATGCAAAGCGGTTGCCAAAATATGCTTGCAGAGTTCGCTACGCGTCATGGCGTCTTGGCAGTTGCAACGCATTTTTTTTATGACGCTAGTCGAGTCCAGGGCTCTATATCGGTTTGGTTTTTTGGTATCGATACTATCCGATATCCGAAAAATGGTATCGATAATCGGCACAATCGATAAATAATCGATTATTTGGGCATTTATATGTAATTTGTTATAAATAAAATATGGACCATCAAAACCTGCACAATCGATAGTTTGATATTGCAATCCGATAATCGGCGATAAATACGATATATCGATAGTATTGGTTATCCGAAATATCGATATAGAGCCTTGGTCGAGTCTACACAAAAGCTGCATACATACTCGTTGTTACCTCCTTGAACAACGGAATTGTAGTAGTACTCAGTCCGATCTGTCTGCGGCTCTTGCACATTCAGCTTAGAAACTAAAATTGCCGACTGCGCTTTCCCAAACCGGACGGCTTCCGCTTGGGACTTGATGCGCTCGAAAGAAAAACGCTCTGGGCACGCATGGCCCCCATTACCTTCGGACATTTCGAGTGGATACGGAGACCAAAAGTAAGTATGAAGTTCCAAGTAATTGACAATAGCGCACTAAGTTAAGATCAACTTGTGCTGTGCTGACGTGAAACCATACACGGTACGAGTCTCTCAACTCTTGCACTTGCTTGTTTTACAGCGAACCGGATTGTGTCCACTCGAATATGCAAGATTGGAAGTACAGTTCATTTACTGAATATGGGTTTATAATTTCTTCTGGAGAGATTTGTTTACACGCACGTTTACATTACGTTTATATTATTATCTCATAATTCACATCGAGTCCAGGAGAACTGGTCGACGACACGAGCTCGACAGAGGCGTGTCACGAGTTTAAGGAACCGGTTTACGGAACTGGTCGAGACCTTGACGAGTACTTCGTGATCGGTCACTCATCGGTCGAGTGTCACGAGACGACGCGAGCCCGAGCCCGAGCCTGCGCGTGCCACGCTATGTATGCCTACATGTACTCTCACAAGTCAGAGCCTCCGGACGCGGCGATTTTCTCCCGGTTTATCGATTTTTTTAATTTTCTGTGGTAGTCCGGAGGTTACGAGCTGCTTTCCATTGCTTTCTGTCGAGAATCGCGCGATCGGCCGCGCAGCGGCCGAAGCTCGTAACCTCTGGCTTGCGAGAGTAGTTTGGGGGCAGGAAATTTCCTCGGAATTGTACCAGACACACTCGGACTGGCACTCACCAGACCAGTAGAGTAATAAGAAATAACAAGATCTTGACACACCTGCTGTGTGGTGAGACGCTGAAGGCCCGCACACGTGTGAGGATGCAAACGCGGGGCTCGTCTCACGACCTTCTCTGACGGCCACCATCACCAGTTGCAAAAAGGCCGTGGCATATCCACCCGTAGTTTCAAGGCGACAGTAACCTGTGGGGGCACGTTCACAACCCTTTATCAGGATCCAAAATGGGAAGCCCAGATGCGGCAGAAAGCTCGGGGTCACCTGACGACGCGATTGTAAATATTCTAGTTAAAGCCATAGGGAAAAAACCGGTGCTGGTACAAGTGCAGCAGGATTGCAGCGTTGCTGTGTTGCGGAGCCAGGCAAGTGCCTGGCAGCTTCACATATTGTGAAATGTGCTGGCAGCTTTTGAAGCTTTGTGAGGTAGAAGAAAGTACACGCACAATTTTGACGCCTTGAATTGGTCGGGACTTGATTCCAGGCCGCACAGGCTGCGGGCCTTCATTGCAAAGGAGTCGAGGTCGTCTTCAAGGTGGCTCCCGCGCTGCTCCCTCCCATGCCATGTTTCATATTTAATAGTCGACTGGGAGGTGGCTTTCGCGCTGCTCCCTCCCACGCCATATCTCCTTCGCGCTTTTGTCTCATCCCAAACGGCAGGGTCCGTGACCGGGTTTGTGTCGCTGTGAAGGGGTGCGCGCTTCAAGACCATGATTGTGCGCCAAAGTTTCGTCACAATGGTGCGTCCACCCTGACAGCTCCTGGCCATTGAAGAGCTTCTCGCGCGCGCGTGCGATATTGCCAAGGACCTGGGAAGTTTCTAGTTCTCTACTCCCCGCGCACTTGGCAACAGTTGGCTTCTTGACAAGAGAAGTCCAACAGACCTTTCCGATCCCAAGCGTGCCCTCCCTCACTGCTGCTCAGCCGAGCTCAATTCGTTCGTTGTGATAACAGTAGGGTTGGATCAACAGTAATGGTCTCATTCTCTGGAGGTTTCATCCAGTGAAGCCAAACAAGATCGACCTCCTCGCTGAAAACAGGGCAGTTTTTGTCGACGCTTCCGCACCCACTCGAGAGCCAATCAACAGCCTTTCCTCCCCCAACACCCACACTCACCCCTCGGTAACGGCGCGCCTCCCGACAGACACCTGCCGCTCCGCATCTGCCTGGATTGACTTGTTAAGGTGCTCGCCAGATACCGTGCTCGTCTTCGTCGCGCCCAAGGTTTCTCCGAAGCCGCTCTCATGGCTCAGTGCTGCGGACCAGACCGAAGCTGAGGAGGAGGCTGAAGCAAAGCTACTTCTACGAAATCTAAGCAGGTTCTCTCTCCATAACCGTTCGAAATCATCTTCCACAGTCAACTGGAATCTGCGTCGGCGCCACACTCCCTGCAGATCGCCTGCAGTCTGCTCAGGTGGTGTGGCGAGTGGCGAGTGTGGCGCGCTGCTCTTCGACGTCTTTCACACCGCTCCCCGCCACCCGCTACGCGCACCGAGCACGCGCTCTCACACCGTACCGAGCACGCGCTCTCACGCCGCACCGAGCACGCGCTCTCACAACGCCCCTGGGACTCCTTCGCAGGACCGCGCCGGCGTGGAAAGTTCGGCTCGTGACGTTTTTGAAGACACGTTGCCGGACACCGGGTAAGAGCTCCCCGCGGTCACCGCCGTGGCTTTGACTTGCACTCGTGCTCGCACACTCGATCTGTTTCTTGCAGTCAGCGACCATCCCGCTTTCCGATGGGACATCTCCACACTCCTGTCGGTCGTGGGTCCTGACCCTCGAAAACGCAATATTTCCGAGGAAAGTCGTTGAGCGCGCGATGCACGTTGTGAACATGGCCTATGATCCACTTCGCCGATCGAAATCGAAGAATCGAGCGCACTTCCGGATCTCGCTTCTGGCGCACCTTTACTGCTGGCTTGCACACAAAATCGGTTGTTTTACTCCCACGTGCGTCATAGATTTTCGGGAGCTTTGTTTTCTTGTATACCCCGTGAGTGCCCTTTTCCTTTGAGCCGCAGTCCGTTTATCCGTTTCTTGGTGCAGACGATGTGATTCTCTATGTTATGAACATCCCATTCTGGAAATGGTTATTGTTTGCGTCGTGGGCGGCGGCATCTCGAGTGGCTGCAAGAAACGAGTGGGGGCCTATCTACGTGCGCCCCAGCCGCCGCACTCAACGCGACTGTGTGTGCGCTCTTGTCTGCTCTCAGCATATTTTCGATAAAGCACACGTTGCGGTCAGGCTCAAGCCAGTGGATGCGTGTGGGGGGATCGACGCTGAAGCTGGGTAGCAGTCATGCTTGCACTCTTCACCCTTCGGTGAAGGCTCGTTGCTGGAGTGCACGGTGAGGTCAGACATATGTAAGGCAAAGGCACAGGCATGCTATGGGGGGCCGATACATACTGAAGGCCAAGTCGAAGTTAGGCTTGCACTAGCGGGTGCCCTGAGTGGTCTGAAGCGTCCGTGAATGCTCCATGCCCTGTGCACTCTGGGGTATGGTTCTCCCATCCCTAACGGTATGGCATAGACTTCCCTCTGCATTTCAGGGCTTTGTCCTGGCATGCGCGATCGATCGCAGTATGGCATAGACTTCTCCTGTACACTCGGAGGCGTCGTCCTGGCATGTGCGATCGATCGCAGTATGGCATAGACTTCCCTTATCCTCTCACATGCGATGTATCACTGTAGGCATTCAGGGTGTTAGGGTTTAGGTTTAGGGCTGGTACACAGAGGATATTCTCCTGTCCCATGCATTTTGATGCAGTGTGTCACATATTTGGCTTGTATTCAGATGTAGATATTTCCAAGGCACCGCGGAAAGGCCACACCGGTTGATTTGCCTGGTTTTTTGCACGGGGGGGGCTAACTGATCTGCTTGATCGCATGCTTCGAGGGATTGGACAATAATTAAAGTTGACTTTGCTTACATCTGACATTCCATTACACATTGCTGTGCTGCGTTTCGTTGAATTACTTCATGCGTTTGCCTTTCGGGGAGGCACTTTTCAGGGGGAAGTACTAGGGCGCTGCCTTCACCTGTGGCTAGGTGCTGGATTTCGGGGTGTAATGAGGTGATCTTGAGACCACGCGATGCATTGTGGGTATCAACGAGCAGAATCATTGTTGTGAGTATACCTTCCCGGGTTGGTGTGTCAGTTGATTTTGACAGGTTTCGTGGTTATCTTTTCAAACCTTGGAAAGCGAGCCGAAGGTGAGATGAGCGCGTACAGTGTGTTCAATGAAGGATACCAAGAGCTCCCAGGTGCATTGCCCAAAATTGAAGATATGGCCATGTCGCCTTGTTGGGTTGATTTAGTATGAAGTGACTTCATCACAGTGAGGTTAAAAAGTGCTTATTTGGTGTTGGGTGGCCATTGGGTATTGTAATGCGATTCAGGCACTTTCAATGCTGAACGAGTAGACCAACAAGTCAGGCACGGGCAAATGTAAGACATGCAAGCGCACACACTCATTATTATGTAGAGTGCCATAGTTTGGGTGCATTGGATGGTTGCATTGTAGATGATATGCCCTCACATCTTCATGATGACATATCATGATCCCAATCGTTGCAGCACCGCTGAATTAGTACATGCTTACTGTTCTTACATTCTTGATTTTATGACTCAAAATAGGCATGATGAATAATAAAAGCTTTTAAGTCTTGATTATGGTACCAAATGGATTAGGTGTGTGAAAGTATTTAGTTGCGTGAGCTCTCTCGACAGCTTTCGAAATGGATATATTATCCAGCCCATCCGCTTGTGGTTGTCGGGTTCAATGTGCAGCATTGAGAAGGAATACAAGCCCAAAAATATTATCATTGTGATGTAGGTATCATCGGACGTGCGGCGAATTACTACACGACATTCACACCCACTGCTGCGAGACTGAGTCACCGCCGCCCCGACAAAAGCGTATTATGTTGCACACACGGTTTTTTCGTCAGAGCGTCAATGTAGCCCAACATCATTAGTTTGCGTTTCGCTCAAATAATTTTTCGCCACGAGATTGCGCCACTACGCTGCGGTATCATTTTGGGTTTATCAGATGTTTTCGGTAAAATCTCCACCGAGTCCGTACCGCTTCCTTGCGGAGTTCTCCAACTTGGATATTACGCGACGTTGATTTCCGTTGCGTTGGCGCTGTCAATTTGCGACCTTGAAAGAGATTCCCGCTCGCTCACCGTAGGGCCAAGCGGCTCATCAACCTGTGCTGAGAGCCGCTGAAAGACTGCAAGCACGCCGTTGTATACGATGGTGTCTTCCGCCGCGTCGCCTCGGAGCTTCCGAGGATTGATAGCGGGGGCAGCAAAGAGGTTACGTGGACTTTCTAGGGGGAGGGGTTCGTACCCCGGGACAAAATCCAAGTCCTAGGGGGGGTGCTCACCCCCGAGGGGCAAAATGCAAGTCCGGGGGGGGTGGCGAATCTAGGGGGCGAATCTAGGGGGCAGGGTCAGCGAATCTATTATATAACCATATTTTATTCGAAATATCCACCTTGGACCGTCCGCATCCCTGTTGCACGAGTATTGCATGAAGGCATTCGATTGGCCTTAATTGTACAATAACGATAACGCCAAGATCTGTACAATGTAAATTGTAATGATACAGAGTTATAGATCTTCACACTTTTATACCTGGTCGTTGACCTTAAAGCATACTTAGGTTTTGGAGTCCACCTGAAAAGATGGCCGACGCCGCAGTTGAGGACCCTCCAAGTGCTGAGAAGGCACTTCTGCCGGAACTTACTGAGCTTCTTGCTAGCGTGATCTCTGACTTGGGTATTCCAGCCAGTGTACTCTCTACGGATTCTGTCGTTGCGGCGTTTCAAAAGCAATTTGTTTTCAACTCGGCTTCTTTACTATCTTTCTATGACGATAGGTTGATTGACGCGCAGCACATGGCGTTGTACAAAAATCTCCATCAAGAGGTGTCCACCGAATCTGGAAAACTGCCGTCGACATTCTGGAGTAAAGTAGGACTCTCGGGCCAACATTTTGAGCTATCAACCGTGGGACCAGCCCTAGTATATGCTGAGAACTAGGTTCCGTGCACAGCAAATTCGGAAATTTTGATACCGAAAATGTGCAAGTAAATTAACGACATTGTAAATATCGTGCACTGCACTGTGCCGATGTGAAAACAAAACTGATAAATCCCAACCAAAAGGAGCCAAAAGTGGTAAACATATTGCTTTTGATGTTATAGAAGTGTATGCAAGGTGTAGGTTGTGCAGGTGACTCAAATTTGAAAATAGAAGCAGGCATCTGAATCAGCGCCTGGAACCCTAACCCTGCTCGTAAATCTGGCATGGAAATAGCGGTTTCCGGGCGGTGGTGGACTTGCGACTTGCATATCTGAGCATGATTATCTAATTTTCTACATTTTTACTTGGTTGTTTTCACAAATTATTCGGTGCAGCCCTTAAATATGAATATCACATATATCAATCTGATATGCACATGAACAAATTGTGTTATTACCATGCGCGCGTGTGCATCTTTACCAATAAATAGTGTAAAAACAATTTCTAGGGGTGAGTGACTGGGGGTGCTTACCCCCAAGGGCAGAATACAAGTTCTAGGGAGGGGGGTGCTGACCCCCAGCGGCAAAAAAGCAACTCCTAGGGGGTGCAACCCCAAGGCAAAATGTAAGTTCTAGGGGAGGGTATTTCTAGAACCTCTGCTGCCCCCTATCAATCATCGGAAGCTCTCGTAGTAAAGAGGGATGCAAAATGCTGCCGCAGAACCATTCCCGTGCTTATGCCGGCCAACGAAGCGGTCATTCCTTGAACGCGTCATAGAGAACACTTTTGCCCGCCTTGAATCACCTGAAGCATTGGGGCACTGCCTGCGGGCTGTCTCGGTCGTAGCCAACGTTTGGGGTGATGGGAGACACCAGGCGAAAACCGTCAAGCCCCTTGCATGCCTTTGCGGCCCTTGGGCAATGCCGCTCGTGCATTGCGTACATATGAATGCTTCGGAGGACGCTATATTGCATACTACAACATAGTTTTCTTCGTAAGGGTACCAAGCCTTGCTGGCATATATTATATATCATCCTCGGCGATTCTGCTTTGACAGGATATGGTGTTAAGTTTGAGCTTGTTGGCGAATATCATTTTAATGCTATTGAGCACTTCATTATTCGCAGATTGATATGCCGGACGCGCACATCAAATACTTATTTTAGACATTCCGATCGAAGTCGCAAAATACGAACATGCCTATAGATACTGCCTTCGAAACTAGCGCAACGCAGTACGGTTCGCACCCGCATACGCAGACGACATGGCCACAGCAGATGATGTCGGGTTTTAGAGAAACCCTAATTGCCCTTGGACGGACGCGTATGGTGTATCAACAGCTATACATTACTGTCAAGATCTAGAGGGGGCATGGAGCAGCAACCCTCGGAGTCTGCGATGCTATTCACTGTACGGGAATACATATAGAAAAGGGTTGAAAACCCAAATTGTTGAAAACTTGCAACGAGAACTGTGTCAACTTGCTGGATTGCCAAGCGCTGCTTCGGTGTTTCTTCGAGCTTTCTCTTGCAGTTTCTGCTCTGCGAAATGTTGTCGGCTCGTTGCAAGATTCCAACATTTTTTTCTAGCCCTTTTATATATGCATGCTCGTACAGTGAATAGCACCGCAGACTCAAACTGCGCAGCTCTATGCTCTTTGCTGGGTGCCGTAAATGTACATATTATCGAGCATGGTAATCAATACATTGAAGGCGTAAGGACAAACACGATCTCCACCGCCGAAATATATAAAGTCATTCCGCATCTTGACGGTCGAGCAATTTGTGCTTTCAATATTTCATTGTCCAATCACAAATTCGTAGCCTGCATCATTAGTTACAACTATAGAATGCAACTGTACATGATTTGATGCCTACTCTACTGCATCAACTATTTGAACGTTGGCGATACATACATACTCGCCCGTATCTGCTGTGTTGTTGTCTTCGATATGTGGTCTGTGTGCTGTTTGGGGATACACTTGTAATCGTGTAATAAGTGTGGGAATACACTTGTAATCGTAGACCTTCAACATGTAGAGATGATCCTATCTATTCGTCTCAGTATCTTCTTCAGTCGACTCAGTTTCTTGCCTCTTTTTTAGGTATCCCTCCCATGTGTGGATGGCATCCGATTTTTCGATCTCATCGACCACCTCATCTTCATCCGCATCAATCACTTTTTCGAATATTTCGTTTAGCAAATCTTTAGTTGGACTCGTCGCGCTCTGCCCTGCCGCCTGCGTCAATATTTGCAATGCTGCGCTCACTCCCTGAAGATGTCGTCTGCCATTGCATGCTAGCGTGAAGCACATCAACCAGGAGATCGTCCAATATGGAAATGACTATCATCAGCCTCCTTCACATCATCACATCAAACGCATGCGTACGAATCTTCCCAGTGAGTGCCGATGAATACACATCATGCACAAAGCATAGCTCTGATGACAAGCGTCCCATGTGACCACATACGTTTGGTGCTTTGCACGTACACGCACGCCAGAGAGGAGACATCCACGCCGCATCCCTAGTGCAGTGCAAGCAACGAGCCCAATTATCGCCGGCACTCAAAGGCGGTCCATCTGCCTCATATGATCACTAGTGCCAACACCTGATCACCTTTGCTCTCATCCTATTTGCTGAGACGAGGACAATATAAAAGAGAATGAAGAAGCGATGAAACATGGAGTTCAGCTCAGGTTCCATGTCATTCAGATCGGATGCTCGGTGCATTTTCAAGCCTTCACAAAGTCTTGGATGGGCCGGTGTTTGCTGGAACGTCGGATCAAGCAGATCGCCAGCCTTTTTTGCTGGAACGTCAGATTGAGCAGATTACATCTCAGTCTCTACGGATGGACAGCAGGACAGGTCCTCAAAAACCAAGGATGACTCACTGGCCACAAGGACACTCGGGAGGGTGGGGGGGATCCTGCACGGGTAGGCGGGAGATATTGAAGATGTCACATCCGATATTCTGGCTCACAGCACCGCCTCAAATGGAGGAACGACCGGCACTCCTCCCCCACAAGTGCTTCAATGGCGCAACCTCCTGCACTCGAGGCTCCGAGTTGCAGCGTGCAGAGAAGCCGACCCGAGCAGATCGCGCACCCATGCATCTGAGGCACCGGCAAGTGCATCCGAATCGAAGGCCGGAGGCGGCGAAGGCTGTTGGTCTTCCCGAGACTCGCGCTCCGCAAACGTGGTCACGTTGTGGATGAGCGCCTCCAGGGACTGTCCGGCAGTCTTCTGCTGGGCATGCTGTTGGGCGTGTCCCCTGGCCCCTCCCCCTCGCCAGCGCCGTCTCATCTCTGCTGCGCATGCTGACCGGCATGTCTCCCTCGACCCCCCTTCGCCAGTGCTGTCTCGTTTCTGCTGCGCATGCTGTTGGACGTGTCCCCCTCACCCCACCCTTCGCCATAACTGTTTCATTTCTGCTGCGCATGCTGACGGGCATGTCTCCCTCCGCGCCCCCCTTCTCGCCAGTGCTGGCTCGTTTCTGCTGCGCATGTTGTTGGACGTGTCCCCCTCGACCTCCCCCTTGACCTTCCCCTCCTCGACCCTCCCCTTCGCCGAGGTTGTCTCATTTCTGCTGCCCATGCTGTTGGGTGTGACCCCCTCGACCCACTCCCCCTCGCCTCCCCTACTTCGCCACTGCTGCCTAATTCCGACAGCCCACTGCCACGTGGATATTGCATAGCCACACTGATCGAGCGGTCAGCGCTAGAAGTGGCGCAGAAATCGACGAAGGCCGCCGCACTGAGAGCCATCACTCGCACCGCTGGCGCCATTGCTCGACTGCCTTGGCTTCATGCTACTGGAGAGGTGATCTCTTGCCTAGCGGAATTCGCCCAATCAGAGAAGACATCACCAACGACTGTTGGAAGCTGCGCGGGACTGCGACGGCCTCACGCGGCGCACCTCCACAGCTGCCGTGTCGATGTCGTCGATGTCTCCCACCACCTCGTGCTTGCTGATGAGCCCCGCCTGGATGGCCGCCCTCAACGTCTCCTTTGCGCGGTACGCCAGCTCTGCCGATCTCATGCTATCCCCTTCCTCCCCTGCACACGCCCCGCGCCGCTTCCTCTCATCCCCTTCCTCCCCTGCACGCCCACGCCGCTTCCTCTCATCCCTTCCTCCCTGCACACGCCCCGCGCCGCTTCCTCTCATCCCCTTCACTCCCACCGCACACGCCCCGCGCGCCTCTCATCCCCTTCCTCCCTGCACACGCCCCGCTTCCTCTGATCCCCGTCCGCTGGCCGCCACTCACCATACCACGCTGCGAAAGACTCTACCCCGAGCGGCAAGTGCGCCACTGACCTCTGCAGTCACCCACTGCAGGAGGATCCATGACACAACATTTTAAAGGTTGTTAAAATGTTTAAAATGTTATTGGCATATCCTATTCCACGCGTTACGCAAGGATCGGACAAGACACACTAAATTGCGCAGGTTGTGGTGAAGCCTCCGACGGGGGAAACATTCCTGCTTCACGAGAAACTAATCCTGTTTGGGCTCATGTTCATCATGCCACAATACGGCATCGGCGCCACGGCTGCAGATATAAAACAGTTTTTCATGTTGGAGTGGAAGGCAAAGGCAAATGGGAGGACTCTCAGGGAGCGGACACTCAAGCTCCCTGAGTTCAAGTCCCATTTCACCTTAATCCTCAGTGAGGGGGTGGAAAGGCAGTTGCGATCGGCAGGCCCGACCCCCCCCGAGAAAGAGGATTTTTGCTGAGGGACTTTTGCTACAAGAGTCTGAAGAATACCCGTGTCCCTCTCGCATCTTACACCCCCTCCACCTTCCCCTACAGTATATGGCTGCCTACCGAGAAAGTGTGATTCTGTGGGAATCACACTTATGCAGATGCCTACTCTATTCCCCAGACGGCATTTAGCCAGTGCCAGGATCCCCCTGCACAGAGTTTTTTGCGCCGCACTACGCAGCATGCCTGCCCGTTGTGAAAAGGTGCCGAGGCCTGCGCTGGGACTGGTCTCGGGCCGCTCCAGAGTCGCATCTTGTCTCCTCATCTTCCCACGCGCCAGAGTTCACCCTCCGTGCAGAGAATCTCAGCACAGCCCGCCACAACCACCGCTAGGACGCCGCTGATGTGGTGTCTTGGGCACGATATATGCAGCTGCTTACGCAACGAGAGCTTAGGCGGGGGACGGGCAGCACCTTCGATGAGCTGCTTCGCGTGCAGCTCCCTGAAGCGCAGAAACACACCCCGAGAAATCTTGATCGAGCCTTGTGACCCGCGAGAAACCCTGATCGAGCCGTGTGACCCGCGAGAAATCCTGATCGAGCCTTGAGCCAGCGAGAAACCCTGATCGAGCCTTATGACCCTTGAGAAACCTGATCGGCCTTGTGACCCAGAATCCCTGATCAGGCCAACACAAACCACGAAACCCTGATCAGGCATGTGACTGAGCGTGATCGAGCCTTGTGACCCGCGAGAAACCCTGATCGAGGGTCAGCCAAAAGTCATCGGCTAATATGGGCACGGAGCAAGTCCTTGTCTGGGGAGCTTTGCACGGCTCAGATCAAGGCTGTGCTCTGCATGGCGATTTGGGACGCCTTGCAAGGATCTGTTGGGGGGACCTCCGCAGCCATCTCCTCGCACGGGCGCCATGCTAGAGACCTGCTGCAACCTTGTTTATGTAGGTGAGGTGCAAGTTGCGTTATACGGTTAACCCACAGCGCGTTGGGACGGGGGAGGCCTCGTGCACCCACTGATCGAAGGTGTACCATGAGGCCAACACGACCGGGAAAGGAAAATCTTGACCACAACGCACCGTTCTTCCACGATCCGCTGCTGCTCCTCCTTCCTCCGCTCGCGCTGCTTCTGCATCTCCAGGCGGTGCTTCAGCATCTCCTTCTTGTGGAGCTCTCTGAGCGCCTTCTGCTCATCCAGCTCCCGCTGAGCCGCCGCTTGCGCCTGCTCCAGCAAAGCCCCAGCTTGCACGCGTCAGCACACCAGTTTGCACGCGTCAGCACACCAGCTTGCACGCGTCAGCACACCAGCTTGCACGCGTCAGCACACCAGCTTGCGCGCGTCAGCACACCAGCTTGTCCATGCTAACGCCAGCTCATCCCTACTAACTCAGCCCCGCAAGGTCAGCTCATTATCACCAGCTCGTCCCAGAGAGCGCCAACTCAGCACCAACCCGACCCCACAAGCGGCAGCATGTCCTCTGAACTGATACCGAGCCTCGATATACGTAAGTGAGGCCATCCGCAAATTGCGCACGCGGCAGAGTCTACGACATGCATGGATCACAAAGCGTGCTGGCACCCATACTCCTAGCCACCGGGGTCCAGTGAGGACTGTGTCTATAGCCCAGCCAGGTCCGCCCCCATCTAGCTGCATCGTGAGCAGCCCTGGCTCCGAAGGGAGGTGCTGAGCACCATGGCCTCTTGCACGCGAGCCTCACGCCGGGCGAGCCTTTGCTCCATTTCCTGTGCAGCGCCAGCCCACATCCCGATTCACTGTGCGCGAGACCAATATTAACAAAGGTTTGCCGCTCAGCTTGGGTGCTGCCCAACTGCCTGCCTAAGCCGCCTCGCTCCGCAAAACATATTCCCACGAAGGCGAGCGTAAAGGTGTGGAGCAACACAACCATCCACCGTCGAGAGCTGCAGAGTAGGCACGCAAAGCCACCGCGTGCTCTTGGAGGCAGGCGGCTCTCAGCCTTTCACCCGTCGCAAACCCACAAAGACTACCACACCGTGATGAGAAAGTAAACGGCGCAGATCTGATTACGGCGAGCGCGATCAAGCGGAGCAGGGCTCTGGGCACGCGAATGAGTGATTGCCGCAGCCTCCCCGCGGCCCCGCCAGTGGCCAGAGGTCGTCTCCCTGCAGGACACTGAGGGAGGGTCACTCGCACCGTGACGTGCTTCGCCACAATCTGCGGCAAACCTCCACCC
>LGRX02008991.1:0-20686 GCA_001247695.2 Cymbomonas tetramitiformis
CAATCTGAGCCCAAACTATGCCGTGGTCTGAAACAATGTATGGGTTCATTTCAAGCCAGCCAGCAGCCGCTGTTCTATCTTCCATTCCTTTGTTTGCCATTATATGAGTGAGTTTTGCTTTTGAACTGTTGTTCACAACCCTTGTGAATATCTCATTACATTCTGGATGCATGTGTGTGATAAGTTCTGTTAATGTTGTCCTGTCATCATTGAAGTAACTTAAGAGGTGTTTGTTCTTAGTCTGGTGATCTTTGTATGACATCTGCTGACCTTTTGTTATCCTTTGGCTTTGGGTCAGTGTGCAATTATTGTCTCCTATTTCTATGTGGGCCTTGTTTCTGTTGTCTCCTGACTTGGCCGCCCAATCCTTAAGGGTTTTATAGAAGTCCTCTTGTTCCTCTTTGAGGCTGGCATCGTTCATGTACCCGCTTGCCACCGAAAACGAAAAACCCTTTGTGCCTGTAAACCGAATCATGACTGACCTTTTTTGTGTCCCGTCCACATATGTTGCATTGGGTGTAAGCGGTATATCTTTGGGGTTCCATACTATGAGGGACCCTATACTAGCCTTTTCATCCGTATGTGACATTCTAAAGTTTAAACCTTTCTGGAGCATCAATGTCTTAACCATTGGCATACTTGTGGTTGAGATCTTGGTCTCAGAGACACATATGATGTGTGCTTTTCTGTCCAGCACTAGGTTACAAATGGTCTCTAGCTTAATCATACTATCCTGGTCCTCCTTTGTGTGTCTCAATCCTCTCATATTCATTCCCATTACTATAATGTGTTCCTTTCTCCCTTGAGCTCTCTGTAGTTCCTGCAGCCGTATGTTTTCCGCCTCATTCCGTGAGTGCTTAGCCTTTTGTTTGATGCATCTTCCATCCACTCCGTATAAGTTTTGGTGGAAAAAGATGTTTTCCGTCCGCTCACAATTTTGAACCTTCCTCCTCAGTTTTTTCCCTGCCTGGTACCTCAAGCCCGTGGTTTTGAGGGTGTTTCTTTTTCCCGGGGCATTGGAAGCCATTGCTTTCCCTGTTCTAATACCTCCAACCACCACTTGTTTTTCCCGGGATTCTCTATTTTGAGCTATTTCCTCAGGGGTTATATTCCCATATCTGAGTTGCTCCCTTATTATGGCTACCGCTCCCCTGTTGTTTAGCTTCTCATTTCTAGTGAATTTCCCGAAGCCATGGTGATACTTGATGTTAGAAGTGACCATGCTGTTTATGATGTCTCTTTCTAGCTGGTGCTCTCCTGCATATCTGAGTTTTTGAAGGATTTCCTGAGTTTTGACTGCTGTGTGGAAGACCAGAAGGCCTTTGTTTTGGGGATCGATCTCACATCTGAGACCTAAGTGTTTATATACTGGTGTCTTGTTGTCATGTCCTTCTTTTCCCATTTTTGTGAAAGGTTTGATTAAAAGAACAGTGTTCTTATGTTTCAAGTGTATTGCCAATGTCCATTCCTGACTTTCATGAAGGATATAGGTGTGGTGTTTTGTCTGGAGAAATTTGTTTATGTCATTGTTGTATTCCTGTTGGCTACCGTTTATCATTTCATAAAAGGTGGGCTTGTTGTTGGTGCAAGTAAAGTCTAGGTTCAACTTGGAGCACAGTGTCTCAATGTTGGCTATGGTAATGACTCCTTTCCTGCTGTATACAGGGTTGTATTTTGTAATGTCCTTGTTGGTGTTCCCTCTTTCATCCTTGGGCTGAGTGATCCTGTCTTGGATTATTTCTTGTAGATCCTGAATGTGTAATGTGGCCTCCGAGTTGTGGTGCTCCCCTTCAATGCTCCCTTCCTTTAGATAGGTGAAGAATGGTAAATGCTCGCTCCTGTCACACCATTGCCTCCATTTCTCCGCTGTTCTGATAACCCAGATCCCGCATGTGTGATTATCCAGTTGCTGTCTGAACGTTGATACCTCTACCTTCCAACTTCTCCCGTTTATGGTTTTGTGATGAATTTTCAACCAAGATGAGAGTGCCCCTTCAAGTTTGCTTTGTGTTTCGGTTGTTGTTATTACCCCAAGTGAGTCATAAATATAGGCTTCTATGTGTTTTTCATTTGTAATTCGGAGGGTTATGAGTTTCCAGTGTTCACCGTTGCTCACCCCGAAGTGGGTCCTCAGGTGTTTGCCCAATGCTTTCCTGATGAGGTGTACGAAGCTTGGTTCCCCGGTTTCCAGTTTTGAAAGGAGTTCATCATAGCCTATGGGGGGGATCGAGCTTTTGTCCTGTAGCCTGAGAGCCTCATCTAGCTGTTCAGAATCAATCCCTTCCCCGTTGTGTCCTGTTTTTGCTTCAAGACTGTTACTGTTTAGGGTTGATGACCCAGCGGGCTGCCCCCCTTTTCCCCTCATGATCTCTTTCCTGGTAAATGGCACTTCGGTCATATTGCTTCCGATGTGTATGGCATCTGCCATTTTAATGGATGATGTTGTTGTGCTTGGTTCCAGTTGACCAGGATTCCCCTTTTGTCCATGGTTGTTGGTTCTGTTTGTTTCTGTGTGGGTGTTTGGGTGTTGATTCCTTCCTGCTAGTGTTCTCATTAGCTTTTTCCTTGCGGGTATATGCAAAGGTGTGTTATGGTCATGTTTGGACCGTCTGCCTCTCCTTTGTGTTGTGAAAGTTCTTCCTACTGCATCCTTCATTACCTTGTATCGGGCATTTTGATAAGGTTTTGTCTTATACTGTAGTCTTGTTTTGGTTTTAATGTGTGCCCATTTGATCCAGGTTCTGGGTCCAGGGTTGTTGTTTTTTGTCGGTTTTGCTTTGTTGTGTGCTAGGCAAGATGCCACGTGCCAAAGGAGGATGAGCGGCCCTTGTGATGCAGTGAGTTCCTCTCTCATCCGTTTTCTTTGAAGGGATACATAGCGGGCCATGATGTGAAGAGCGGTGATTAACATACCTTCGATTGGAGTGCTCATCTTGTCTGCTGCTGAGTTTGTCTTCCCGACCATTTTAGCAATTATGTGTTCCTGCATTGGTGCCCAGCCTGTTACTTTGGGGAATTGGCCCACAGATGGTTAGTGCTATTGTCATAGTCAGCTTGCTGCAACAGTATTTTATATATTTTACACAAGACCCGGGGTTTTCTGGGCGATCCCCCGTTGGCAAGGCGGACACCGTGCTAGGCCACGGTGCTCCAACGGGGCAAGTGTACAGGTGTTTTGTTTTTAAAGTTCTGCTTTCTATGTTTGTATGAACTGCTTGCAGCTGTCTGCTCATCCTAAAAGGTTGCTGAGAATCAGGTGAGCTAGTCTCCTGCAGGCTTAACTTAGCCACTAACGGTGTTGAAGGATTTGTTCAGCTTTTTCTTAGTTCCTCCGACTGAGCCAGGGGTGCCTCTGTCCCGCTTCTCCCCTTTCCCCTTCTGTTCAGGGGTGAGGCCCACTATCCATAGCGTTCTCTTATGACGCTGACGCTGGCGGGGGGGGGGGACCCAACTCGATGAGAAAAGCTGACTGACCTGGATTTCTCTGTTTTCTTACAGGTGGGTGATTACTGTATGCGTGTGCGCACCCCCCACCGCGCATTCTTTGGTTGAGCTGGAGGGTGCAGATGAGCAAGGGGGGCCATTCTTTGGTAAAAAGAAACATACCTTTGTAGAAGAGACAGATGATGGAAACACGAAACGTATTTTTCCTGCATGGACCACGCAAGAACGAAAAGGTTAGAACTCCAAGCCTGAAGAAAAGGAAAGATCGGACGTCCAAACAAAGAGGGTGAAAAGAAGATAGAAAGCACACCTTTATTGTGTGGCATCCCGGGTTTTCACTGAGACCTCCCAACCGCAGTTTGGCGCTCTGTTTGAGCTAATGCCTCGATCGCAGTGCAAACTGAAAAAAAAAATGTCGTCAAAAAGATAGGGTTGCGAAGAGATCACCCATCTCTTCGAAAAGTTGACCAAAGGAAGTGATGAAAATACGTACATGGGGTAGTTTTCCGCGAGGAAAAGGCTCGTGAAGTCAAATTAGTGGTGAAAATAGCGGTTTTCCCGCTATCGAAGGGTCTGAAACCCTGCGAATCTTTCAAAAAGGAGAAGGTAAGTAAACGAGTGTCGTTGAACACTCTTCTATTGTGTGGCATCCCGGGTTTTCACCGAGACCTCCAAACCGCAGTTTGGCGCTCTGTTTGAGCTAATGCCACGATCGCAATGCAAACTGAAAAAACTGTCGTCAAAAAGGTAGGGTTGCCAAGAGATCACCCATCTCCTCGAAAGTTCAACAAAATGAAGTGATGAAAATACTTAAATGGGATAGTTTTCCGCGAGGAAGACGCCGGTAAAGTCCAAACCGCCGTTAGAACAACAGTTTTCCCGCTATCGAAGGGTCTGCCGATCTGTGAATTTGTAAACAAGAGAAACTTCGAGTGCAAACGCGTATGATTAAGCGTAGCTAGAAAATTGTCATGTTACCATACAATATAACGGAAATAAAATAAAAATCAACTGTGAGAAAATCGTAGTGCACCATCTCGTCGAAACTTCCCACAGCCAAAGAGCGTTCCAAGCGCTAGCGTAAATCTCTTCTAGAGTGGCCCACAACAAGGCGTGGACATTCTGAAACGAAATATTGTTACCAAATAAAATAAAATACTGCGCTAGAGCTGCTTTAAAATGCCCGAAAGGGGTTATTTCACCGCTTACTTGAAGCGCGGTCAAGTCCGAAGTGTTTCGAAAATTCAGGGGGCGCTCCACTAGAAAGTTAATTTATATATTTCCAAGAGAAAATCTTGTGATGGTTGTATAATTTCTGCAGTGACGTTTACCCCCTGAACATTTTTCGTATGTCTCCCACCAACTGCCGGAACTACTGCGTTAGGATGTCGTTAACGCGTTTAATACTCTGAGCGACATCCTAGCAACATCCTAACGTTGTTGTCCAACGTGACCGTGGACAGGAGTATGTCTGCGGCGTTGCTGCGCATGTGTATATAACACAGCCGCAGTAGGCGTTGGGGCAACGTACCAACCCAGAAAGTAAGTCGCCCCATCCTCAACCGGATATTTCGACGCCTTTCGGCTATCCCAACGCTCCCGCTCCTCCGCAGGCTTAGGGTTCTGCTCGTACAAAAACTCCGTGTGCTCCACTTCCACGAACACCTCGAGCATCTCAGCAGACGTGCGCGTAACCACGTGGCACACGTGCCCTTGCGCCCGCAGCATCTCTGCCAGAACTGGAAGCTTCCCCAGCTCGCCAACCGGATCGCCGAGCAATTTAGCTTTAGCCTGAGCCATGGGTAGCCCCTCATTTGTGTCGCACGGGTTATTTTATTTGTCGTGTCGCTTTGCAGGTTTTGTTTTTTACGCCGAGAATCTTTTTATGCCGCCAGCAGAGTGCTGGCGGCATCCTGTGACTTCCAGCTCTGTTTAGGTTTCGCCGATTATTGATGTTCAGAATTTTAGATTTCCCACCCACTGTTCCGCTGCTGTTTTCAAAACGTCTATTTTGTACGTAGACGCCCACCCGAGGGTGGAATGCGGACAGCAGTTGGCTGTCGGTATTGGGTTCGATCCCCAACGTCCCGACTGATTCGCTGTTCGTGTGCTGCAGGAAACGTTTTGGTTCTGAAGATTTTGGAACGTGCGCTGTGCTCTAGTTTCCTAGTTTAGATTTTCATATCGCCCTCGGGTAGTTGAATCCTTGTATTAGAAACTAGCAGCCTAGTAGTAATAAGTAATTATGCTAATATTTTTTAAGAGAGTAATCGGTTTTTCTCTTTGTATCTTTATCCATCTGAAATGCTTGCTTGCTTGCTACTCATGTATGCCTCGTGCTATATGAATGTCCCCAAGTGATTGTATAATACACCTGTGTTTTATGTAATATTCGCGGTACTACTCGTTCAGTAATTTTGTTTTTCAAGTCATAATCGCGGTACTATTCGTTTGTGTTCCCCCTAGCTTAATTTCATTTTCGGAAAATTTCTGTGAATTTTCACGACAGAAATGAGCGTGGCGCTCATGCGACGACATGAGCGCCACGCTCATTTCTGTCGCACGGTATAATTACAGTTTGTCGCACGGTGCGACAAATAAAATAACCGGTGCGACAAATTTGACGTGCTTCCTGAGCCATGACCGCGTGCACAAGGCTCTTGGGGGGCTCCAAGCTCACGTACAGTTGAAGCTCGGTCTTCAACTGTTTCTGCGCGCAGGTCTTGTCCTCGGCAAGCTTCGGTGCCGCATATGGGAACCAACTGGGCTGGAAAGTATGTTGTGCAACTCCGCCGTTCCTGGACGGAAAGCACGTTTGTGCATGTATGCGGCACAAACATGACACACTGTCATTGACCCTCTATGTAGGGGCGCCACTCAATACCGGGGCTGGCATTCCTTGTTCAGAAAACACCCAGCAATAAGTATATGGTCGAATTTTTTGGTACAGCGCTTGCCCAAACCCCCATGCGGGTTATAAAGCTGTGGAAGTTGCACCCCGATGATCCTATGGATGACGGCAAAGGTGCTTACAAATGTCAAGGTATTTGTGTAAATATAAATATATACAAATACCAATACGCTGTTATTGCTTAATGCAGAAGTCCTCTAATTTGCAATTCTGATAACTTGATAACCAAACATTTTATGAAGCGAAGTACGTAACGTCTAGAAAAAACCGGGTTGTGGGTTTGCTACCAGCGACAAAGCTTTATTTATTATTATTAACCGAAGTACATTACGTCCGGGCGTATTCGTTTTGTGAGCTCGGTTCCACTGCAAAAGCATGACAGGACAGTGGAAATATACATGTAGCAACGAATGAACAAACATAGCGGTGAACATAAAGGAAATTAACACATACAGCTGCCTATATTCGCTACATAATGCATTGCAACTTAATAGTTTGAGTTCACTACAACTATAAACCTGCGAATTGTGCCCTTAGGCATCTCATGAGCTACGCAGCCCAGGCAGCAACTCTTGGGGTTTTTTGCGTGTACGAATCTTGGAAGATGATACGACAGCCCTTCACAGCATCACACTACCTGCACGAAATGTCAAACACTTGTTCGTGACAAACAGACTCTGACGAGTACCATTCACAAAATACCGACACACGACACACCCAACTATCTACCATAGCATGGTCGGCAAAGACCGGGGAAAGATCCCGCCGAGGATTGCGCCCAGTCGCGCTGCTACCATTCAAAGAACCTTTCATTTAAACTACAAAAGACAACGACATTCAGCGCGTTCTCGAGAGCGCAACTACCTCTATCGGCCAATAATATGCCAAAGCGCAACGCATCAGCGCACGCCCGCGCCGGACCCACAAATCGGGAATGTTGAATCGCAAGTCTTTGTCCATGCTCAACACTCGCTCGACTGTGACACGGAAACCGCATCGTCACGTGACACGATTGCATGCTACACAGATTAATCGTAATTAAGGTTACGAAAATAATTTATGTTATCAAATATTCATTCCAAAAACGGGGATAAAGCTCACACAAATTATTTTTTGGCAAATTTCGTTTTCACGCAAATTTAAGTTATATCAAACTTAGTGCATCCATAACAAAGCATTCACACATTTTTAATAAAATATCCCCCAAAATTGGGTATCCCTTTGACTTTCAATTTGCAACATGTAGTATGAGGCATATGTTTCCTGACTGAATAGCTTACGTAGATTATGAATATTTATTTTCTGACAACATTTATCACATCATTTGATCATCCCTATTAAATTCGGATCCACGACTGAGCCCCAACCATTACAAAGCTGAAGTTATGCCAAAGCAGCTATTGGAACAAGCAGAAGGCGGTTTAAATCGGGAGTACTCTTGTATTTTTACACATTTCGGACCAAGTCCTGAAGGACATCTTCAGAAACTTCAAGCTATACAACACCGAAACAGAAATACACAGTAATCGCATTCGAGCTATGGGTGTTCTTTGGGTTCACAGATGTGTGAAACAACAGATTCCAAACAAGCAATTCTGTGGCGCCTCCCTCCCACAAGCGCCAGGAATTGTGCAACCACAAGTTCGAAGCAAAGAAAGTTATCGGCTGGTTCCACGTGTGAATGCCAGATAAGAACCTCGTAAACCTTGAAAGAACTCAGTGCCTCTTAGCAATGCCTGAGGACTGACTGCTCTATACGATAGTACTCTCGCAGGATGTCCAGGCGTGTAACGAACGGCAAATACAAAACACAACATGAACGCGAGATGTGTACTCTGACAGTTTGCAAAGTTATTACACTTCGATAGTCAGAACTATGATTCCCACCCAAGCTCCCCCCCGTTGTACTACGTGAAAGGTAGTTCTAACCGAATCTATTTAAATGGTCTCACCGGTTTTCACTAGGTATCGGACCTTCTTGCCGTCCTCCACTCTGCGACACAGAAGAAGTTCCCTTTACACGCATGCTTACTTTGACTGCAGTCTCATTTCTGGTCACAATTTATCGTTGAAAGGACAAAGCGATGACGATAAGGCTCGCCTAGCAGTCAAACGTCCAGCGGGCCATCAAGCAATAGACACAGACTCGCACTTCATACAACCACATTTCCAAGGAGTGCGCAGTTGGGTGAAGATAGGAGCTTGAAAGTTTACCGGTATCCGACTCGGCTGCGAGTTTCCTTTTCCTTAGAGTAGAGCATGACGTTAGAGTGTGCGATGGGAGCACTCATTTCTGTAATTTGGCCAGCTTCCTCTTGGCTGCGTGGCTTCACGTGCTTGGTCTGCAACGAGCGGAGAGTTGGTCATCCAAGGCTCGAAAGTTATCAAAGAGCAGAGCAAGCTCTTCCAGCAAAAGCTGCTAAATAGATTTACGTATTTCTGTGAGACGACTCAACACCACAGTATGCTATGAACCGCGTTATACCGATCGAACTGGGGCTGCACGCGTGGACTAATTTCAGAGCTGTACTCTCTGTCTCTTAAAACACATGAAAGCTAGAGCTTGTCGCCCGGATGTTGTTCACACCTTAATATTAACGTCCTTGACCAGAATTTTTCCCGTCTTGGTGTATACCTGTGACTTAACTTTTTCAGGATTTCGCTTTTGAGGAAAGAACACAAGGCAGAAACTTTGCTGACACAAATATCTGAGGTGCGCGATATGGCTCACACCTCCTCAACTTCAGAAACCTTGCCCTTATCGGCACCGGCGATGACCTGAACAGTGTCTCCCTTCCTCACATGCATCTTGACCCTGACAGGCTTTCCATTTTCTGTCATTTCCTGCTTCACCCATCGCTTGACCTGTGCAGAGAGTTGAAAGCCGTTTACTAAACTCTGCATATATCAATAAAGTCAAAAGAAAAAACACTCTCAACAAGGAAAGTGTAAGCCGTACCATCATAGTGACGGGCTGCACGCGTGAGGAACTTGTATTCTGCAACAAAAAGGCATATATTTGTTGTGAGAGATTGCTCAAAAGATACGCAGCGGGTAGCGACCATGCAAACGTAGGGAAACTCGAACGGTAGATAGCGACTAGAAGAATGAGATGCATACCTGGCGGCTTTGTTGCAACTGCGCAACGCCGCTTGACAAAAAGCTGGACGAACCAACGGAAAATGCTGCGAAGGATGCCATATTTGCGAACTTGGAAATCTGGAACACACGAGGCGGCACTGGAAAATAGCGAGGCTGAAGAAGAACCTTCCTTGGGGTTTGGTCTGGGTTTGGTGGCGGAAATCCTCACAAGTTTCTGGATAGGATGCCTGAATGATGACGAGTGGGCCGATGCCTGACGGAGAGATCCCAGGCACGGCGGCTCAGATGGACCTTCGATTCATTCTCAATACAAGAGACGGTTGTTCATCGGTGCTCCACGTCTTTGGGTCATCGTGATCATTTACACCATGAGATGGGTGAGAACCTTTCCACGTGGCTTAAGTTGGCAGGCTAGCTCAGCCGTAGCATCATTATTCTATATAAATGATGACACGCACGAAGACACATGGCATGGCATTGGTATTGGCATTGGCATGGGCATGGCATGGCATGACATGACATGACATGACATGACATGACATGACATGACATGACATGATATGACATGACAATGACATGACATGATATGACATGATATGACATGACATGTCATGACATGCCTTTTGTCATCGCTAAATTGAAAATTCGATTCTTTTGTGTTTCGACTTTCCAGTAGAGCTCTGGATCGAGCGACCTCCCGTCCGCTCGTCGATCGGATGACGAGAATGAGAAGAAAGATCTCATTCTGATTTTTCTTCTGCCGTGCGTTCTGGTTGAAAAACTACAAGAGCATGAAGGATTCCTTAGTGTCGCAATTATTGCTTCGCAACCAACATACGAAAGCCTACGAAAATGAAGCTGCATAAATGGGAATCGCGCTGGGACGTCCCATCATTGAATCCCGCCTGCTCGCAAGTAGAGGTGCGCTTCCTAGTTCTGTCGTGTTCAGCTTGTGCGCGTCTGAGGACACACTGCTCGCTTAATTTTACACAGGCATACTTGCGTTTTTCTGGAGCATCGTTCACGGTTTCTGAGCGCAACACGCCGTATACTTCCCCCACGGGTGCGTCCAAGCCTCAATGCTGCCTGCACCTGAAAGGTAGCAAGATCCGCCCTACCCTCCAGCTACGACCGTGTAGTTTCTCGCGGGGTCGCCTATCCGAACTTTCCTCAAACGCCTTTTGGAGGCCCAGCAAGCGGGGACGCTTATGAGACCGGCTTACACAGTTTATTTTAAACGCTTGGAGTCGGGTATTCCAGTCAACTGGGGTCTCAATCACGATCGAACCTGTCTTCATTCCTTTCGAAACAGGCGTGTTGCCCTACTTGGAGTTGGAGGATAATGGCGTGGAAGACGACAACCCATCGAATTCTCTTATGGATGGCACAGCAGCCGCTTCTGCGATTATTCGCTACTTGAAAAAAGAAAAGGTCGGTCCGGATCGGCCTTTGTGGACAGCTAATTTTACGATCTTTGCAGTGCCATTATGAGCGTGCATGGTTTCATTCAATTTCAGCTTTAAGAATTCAGGTGCCCATAGGAGAAGCGCCCTGAAAGCTTGAAATAAATACTTATTTGTAGCCTATTGGTATTGCGGTCCAGGGTCTCGACCTTGACACCTCCCTATCACCTGTCGAAGCTGCTGAACTGGAGGCATTCACCGTCCTCGCGGAAACTAAACTGGCGCCAGCGAGCGTAAGTGCTGCTTCAATTTCCCTCACCACTCATGTGGGTGACCGAATGTGAACAGAATTTTTGTCATTTTGTTCACGCAGACACTGCAGATCGAAACACCATCTTGTGAAGCGAGGCCCGTTACAGCTTCGCGTAAGGAAAGCTCATGATCGAACGCCCTTCCGGGCCTGGGGGCAGCATAGATTCGACTGCCGCTTCCTAAACTAAGACGGTTGTGCTTTGTACCTGAATCCCCCCCCCCTGTGGCTGCTGCGAATAGGCATACTTCACGTGGGTCGATTACGAGAATTACAAGAAGCACACCCAGGTGAGAGCTCCGCTTGCGCGACGATAGTGAGGCGAATCGTGAAGCCCGTAATTTGTGGGTCGATCCTGAGCTTTGCGGCCCTGCATTAGTGCAGACTGCCACTAAATGCTGACCCGCCGACTGCCTCGGGTTCCTGCTGACGGAGCTCCTCGCGGCCGCGCGTTAGCGCATCTCTCGTCGGGCAGAAGCTCCGCCACTTTTGGGCAGCTCTTATTTTCCCCAGAGGTGGGTGGGTTGCAGGGCGCATACGGCGAGTCGCTACCTGTGATCCTGAACCACTACGTGCCATGGCGCTGGAGATCAGCGATCACTACCAGCATGCACGGCAAGTCCGCGCCCCAGGTTCGCACCAGCGCTGCTTCTGCCGCATGGACGCCCCCTACTGAGCTGCATCACCTCTCGGCCCCCGGACCCGACGGCTCGGAATCGAGCATCATACGAGTATCCTATCCCTCGCTGTATCTGGGGGCACTGTATCTCATCTCTTACTATATCTGGGGGCACTGTATCTTATCTCTCACTGTATCCGGGGGCACTGTATCTCATCTCTCTCTCACTATATCTGGGGGCACTGTATCTTATCTCTCGCTGTATCTGGGGCACTGTATCTTATCTCTCACTGTATCTGGGGCACTGTATCTTATCTCTCACTGTATCCGGGGCACTGTATCTTATCTCTCTCTCTCACTGTATTTGGGGGCACTGTATCTTATCTCTCACTGTATCTGGGGGCACTGTATCTCATCTCTCACTGTATCTGGGGGCACTGTATCTTATATCTCACCGTATCTGCTGTATCTGGGGGCACTGTATCTCATTCTCTCACTGTATCTGGGGGCACTGTATCTTATCTCTCACTGTATCCGGGGCACTGTATCTGTATGGGGCTTGTATCTCTTACCATATCTGGGGCACTGTATCTTATCGTATCCAGGGCACTGTATCTCATCTCTCTCTCTCACTATATCTGGGGCACTGTATCTATCTCTCACTGTATCTGGGGGCACTGTATCTCATCTCTCACTGTATCTGGGGGCACTGTATCTTATCTCTCACTGTATCCAGGGGCACTGTATCTTATCTCTCACTGTATCCGGGGCACTGTATCTCATCTCTTACTGTATCTGGGGGCACTGTATCTCATCTCTTACTGTATCCGGGGCACTGTATCTCATCTCTCACTGTATCTGGGGGCACTGTATCTTATCTCTCGCTGTATCTGGGGCCACTGTATCTTATCCCTCGCTGTATCTGGGGGCACAATGTTTCGCGGCAGGTGCTCGAGGACGTGGCCCTCGTGTACAAAGCCATTGCCGCCCGACTCGGCACGCAGAAGTTCTTCTTTGGGAATAGGTACGAGCCGGACGCGCTGCGGCCCATGGATGCCTTCTGCAAGTTGAGTGGATGGATGGGTAGGCTCGCATCTGATGTGGCTGACACGCCCACGGGGCCAAAGCAACTGCCGTGCAGCTGCGTATGCGTAGAGTTTCTGCAGTGGAAGTGTTCGCTGAAGTCGAAGACAGCTGCAGGGATCCTTCTTTTATATTTTGCAGAGCCGAAGCAACTGCAGCAATAGGTCACCACGTAGCTTGAAGGGTGATCAGTTTCTCGATGAAATTCACGAGTTGAGTGAGGTTCTGCCCGGACGCCTGCGTGCCTGGATTGCTATTCCGCGGTTTCGAAAGAGTCGCTGAGGAGTCGCTCAGCACTCGTGTCGAATCACTGCCAGCCAGCAATCCAGTTTGGCAGATGGGTATGCCTGTGTCGGCCCGCTGTCGAGCCGTGCCTGAGGGTCGATGACGATGTCGGCCCGCTGTCGAGCCGTGCCTGAGGGTCGATGACGATGTCTGCCAGCGGTCGAGCCGTGCCTGAGGGTCGATGACGATGTCTGCCAGCGGTCGAGCCGTCCTTGAGGGCGGAAGCCTTTTTCAAGCTGCCCCTGAGGGTGGGTTATTGCCACACACTAATTTATGATCACGCCCCACATGTGGTGATTTAACCGCTTTCAGCCGGGGGTCTCGGTGCTTGACGGTGGCTGGCTGTCGGGTGCATTAGAGTGACGTCCTTGGATGCCTTGCTCTTCGCCCACCTGAGCTTCCATCAGCGCGCTCCAATGGTGCCTGCGGCCTCCCTTCCGTCGTGTCCCCTGCCCATGCAACACCTGTCTGAGCCTTCCTCCACATCTGGCAATGCTTCGTCACTGCGCCACGTCACACGTTTCTGTGCGCTTCGCTCGGAAAGCCGAGGTAAGTAGAGGATCACAGGACGAGGCGCGGCAGGCTTTGCTGGTGCAGTGAGCGCTGTGCGCCTTATCCCCTTATCTCATTGTGGCAGCGCAGACGTGGCCTGCTCCCGCCTGGCCTAAAATATAGCGAAAAGCTAAGTATTTTTGAAATATTCCAGCTACAAGGTTTTTATTTTTGAAATATTCCAGCCACAAAGTTTATATTTTTGAAATATTCCAGCCACAAAGTTGTTGCAGTCAAGACGTCCTGCGCAGCCCCTGCCAACGTGGCGTGCCGGTCAGATGTTGCCCAGCCCCCCCGGCCAGTGCGGTGGGCTGCGAAAGTGTCGCCCAACCCCCGGCGCACCCTCTTCCCCTGCTGCGAGTGTGATGAGCTGCGGAGGAATCGCCCTAGGGCCCCCCTGCCATGTGGTGGGCTGCGGAGGTGTCACCCTCTGCCCGTGCCAGTGTAGTGGGCACAAAGGTTGCTCAACCCCTCATGCCAGTGTGTTGGGCTGCGGAGGTGTTCCCCCTTCCGCCCTGCCTGCGTGGTGGGCTGCAGAGGTATCACTCTCTGCCCTGCCAGCCTGGTGTCACTCTCTGCCCTGCCACCCTAGTGTCTCTCTCTCTCTCTGCCCTGCCTGCCTCGCGTGGCGTGCGGTTGAGGTACTGGTGCGTGTAACTCAAGACAGCGCTGCGCGTGGCAGGCCGCCGATCACCTGCGACCGATAATGGACAAATTCCCGGAGCTGGGACGCTACGTGGACGGCATCTTGAAGGAGCACTTCAGCTGCCCACTGCCGGCGCCGCCATCTTTTGCCGCCCCGTCCACGAGTGGGACCTCTTCGGAGCCTGCAGGTGCTGGCGGCGGCCCCGGGCCTGAGTGTTGGAATTCGAGAGTTTTGTTTTCACAAAAGCGAGCGCATACTTTCATTATCAAAAGATATACCAGTTCGCAGCTCGAAACGCCACGAACATTAACGCGCCATCACTGATTGGGCGATCTATGTGAAAGTTCACTAAACAGAGTCCTACGTGTCACTGCCGTGTTCATACCGACCGACAGTGACACACCTGAGTACAGATGAACTTATTACGCACTTGCCGATGGTCATCAATGATCTGACGGCCACGATTAGTTCAGCAGATCTACAGATCTAGATCTAAGGGTTCCACAGGGTTTCTTTAGGGTTTCTTCAGGGTTTGAGCATCCTGACTACTGTAGAAGGTCTAGATAGTCATGCTTTACACCAAACTGATCAGCAGGCACTTGCAGATTCCAATACCCCTTCTAAAGGGTGACTGTCTAGTTGTCCTACTGCCAGTTCTTGGGAATGGTGCCCCTTCAGTCAGCAACACCCAGTTCTTGGGATGGTGCCCCTCCAGCTCCAGTTTATGGGGATGGTGCCCCTTCAGTCTTCAGTCTTCAGAGGTGGAGTTCTGCAACTTCATGATGCCCAGCCTTTCCCCGTGTATAAGAAATGCTGGTAGGGGAAGAGGTTTGGTGAAGATGTTAGCTGTGTTGTCCTCTGAGGCGACATACATGGCCTCCACCATCTTGGACTTCACCAGCTGTCGGATGTACATGTTTCTCACCTCGATGTGCTTGGATCTGTTGTTGTTGACATAGTCAGATGCCAGATGAATGGCCCCCTGGTTGTCACAGTACATCTGTACTGGGGTGCAGATGTCCACCAGGTCGGTCAGCACGTTGATGATGTACTTGATCTCCCTCGCACCTTCAGACATGGCTATTATCTCAGCCTCAGTGGTCGACAGCGATACACACCTCTGCATGATCGAGGAGAAGATGAGCAAGCTGCCACATAGGTAGACCGCAATGCCAGATGTAGATCTCCTCGTGGTCTTGCACCCAGCATAATCAGCATCAGTATATATGCATAGTGGTAGTGCTCCACTGGCCAGACCCAGCCCCCTTGGCACAGAGGAGGTTGTCCGCAGTACCAGCTCGTGGCCCACAGTGCCCTTAAGGTATCTGACAACCTGCTTCAGAGCCACAAAGTGCTCTGGGCCATAAGACGCACAGAAACGAGAAAGAGCAGATACAGCAGCCATGATATCAGGGCGCGTGCACCTTGCAACCCACTGCAGCTGCCCAAGTAGCCCCCTGAATGGAATGGTGGCATCCTTACCATCAGATGGGGCAAGAGAGCACCCTGGAGACATAGGCAGGCTCGCTGGCTTGGCATCTTGAAGTCCATAGGTCTCAATCATCTGAGAGATGTATCCAGACTGAGATAGATATGCCATCCCAGGTCCCCAGCGCACACCAATGCCCATCACAAGATCCAGAACACCCAAGTCCTTACAGGCATACTGGGAGTTGAAGGCTGCCACAAAGTTGTCATACCATGAGCGGCTGTTGGTGGCCACAAGGTAGTCATCCACATATGCCAATATGATGACTATGATGTCAGAGTCCCGGACATAGTAGAGGCAAGGCTCAACATCACTGCGCCTCATCCTGTCATCATACCCCATAATGAAGGCGTCACTGGTCTCAAACCACTCCTTGCCCGCGTGCTTGAGGCCATACACCGCCTTGAGCAGCTTGGCACACGTCCTGCCCTGATACCCCAGCCCCCTAGGGAGCCTGACATACAGGTCCTCCTCCAGGGTCGATTTCAGGAAGGCTGTCTCCACATCCATGTGATACACCTCGAGGGCAAGGTTGAGCGCCAGAATGATAACCAGCCTCACTGAAGACAACTGTGTGCACGGGGCAAAGGTGTCAAAATAGTCAACACCATACTCCTGCTTGTTGCCCCTCACACACACCCTTGCCTTGCGCTTCTGTAACTGCCGATGCTTGTCCAGCTTGACCTTCAACACCAGGGACATGTCCAACAGACGAACACCAGGAGGCACATCCTCCATGTCCATCATCAGGAGAGCCCGCTTGACTGCAACCAGGGCCTCAAGCTCGGTCTGAATAGCGTCCATCCACTCATCAGCATCAGGCGCCTCCACAACTTGTTTGCCACTCTTGGGCTCAGTCACGCCATCTGGTAGTACATCCACCGAGCTCCCAGCACACGACTTTCCCACCAATGCCAAGCACGTGTGCTCAGGAGGGAAGTGCACCTTACCCACTGGCAGGTCAATGTGTGTGAAGTTGGTGAGCAACATGACACAGTACGGGAATGAACTGGCCTCCACAGCTCGCGCGCATATAATGCCAGCTTCCATCTTCTCACCTCCAGCATCCACCATGACCTCAGTGAACAGAGGGTAGTTGACATTGAGGTCACCACCGTGTGCAGCTGAGCGCACAACAGCAAGGTGCTCTGGATGGCCATCCAAGTAGGCCCGGAGACTCACCCAGCATGCCTCATCGGCTGCTTGCACTCTTAGCACCGCCAGAATCTCGTCACTGTCTTCAGGTAGATAGACCCCCACATCAAGAACACTGTCTCCCAGTTCACTCGGGAGGGCATCATGATATGTGCCATCCAATGTCGTGACCATGAAATTGGTACTCAACGGGGCCACCACAGAGGGATCCCAGGTGGTAACCACCTTGCCCAGCTTGTCCACAGCTTCTTGGAACTTGACCATGCCAGACTTGACTATCTTCCCCGACTCAGGATCATACAATAAGTAGGCTGATGAGACCTCAGAGTGACCAACATACCTCAGCTGCCTCGCCCTGTCACTGAGCTTGTGCTCCCTGTTGTCCGGGTCCACAAAGGCATAAGCCAGACATCCAAAAACTCGAAGATGTGAAAGGTCTTGGTGCTGCCCATACAGCTTGTAGTAAGGAGACTTCTTGTGCAGGGGCTTCTGGAATGTCCTGTTCAGAACGTACACAGAGTGACGAACAGCAAGTGGCCACATGTCCACACCAAAGCCAGATGTCAAGAGTAGCGCCCGAGCCATCGCCTGCACTGTCCTGTGAGCCCTCTCCACACGAGCTTGGTTCTCATGGAGGTATGGCGATCCATGGCGTTGCTCAATACCCTGGTCTTTGCAGTACTGCTTGTGTCTGCCCAGCAATCATCGTAGAGTCCCCATCAGTGTGCAACACCATATGATACTTCTCCACAAGACTCATGCGGCTCCTGTGTTGCCTCACCTCCGCCAGGAACTTCTCAAGGGCTGCCAGGGTGTCCGACTTCCTCTTCAGGAAGTACACGCATATCCAAGCTGTGCAGTCATCCACGAAGAGGACAAACCACCGGTACCCACCAGCACTGGGCCTGAACGGGCCACACGTGTCAGACCATACCAGCAAGCCAATCTCTACAGCACACTCCCTGCCAGTAGACTTCATAGATGGCCTGATCATTTTGTTGAGCCTGCATGAAATACACCTCTCAGGGCAGCGCCACACCAGACTCTTGGCATACTCCCCCACAGTGATACCCATAGGAACCTCCTCATCCAGCATCTCCTGCATGGTCACGTCACCAATATGGCCAAGTCGAACATGAGCCAACAGCTTAGCATCAAGCTTCATCACAGTATGCCCATCCTTGTAGATCACCACCACAGGCCACTTGGTCTCCCTGACCCACACCCGGCTCTTCCCACACATCTCCAGGTTCTCCACATTGTAGCATGAGTCCAATGGAGCCGAGAATATCTTCTCTCCAGCAGGGTATCCATGGACAATGGTAAACAGAGATATAAACTGCAACCAACTGGCTGTCTCCCATCTAGGCAGTACCAAGAGAAACTTGGTGGACTGAGGCGCCCGAGCAAAGTCATTGAGAGCCTTCTGCAGGCATCTCAGGATGGTGTCATGCTCATAAGGTGGGTTGCCATAGCAGGCTTTACCCGCCCAGTCCCTGCTGAAGCAAGGGTTGTCAGTTGTACAATAGTCATCCAGTATGTGGTTGTCAACGGAGGCAAACAACTCCAGAGTGAAGGGCCCATGCTGCTCAATGTGCTTCCCAGCCTCTTCAAACTTCCAGTCTGTCTTGTCCCGGTCTGAGTCGTCATGGTATGCTGCACAGGCCATGTAGGTGTCCAAAGTGCCAGATATCTGATCCTCATATATGATGTATTGGTTGCCAACTCTCGAGAATGAGAAGGTTACCCCCCCATTGGATATCTGCCTGGCCCCAAAATCAACACTGAAACCAGCATCCTCAAGCGCCACCACAGACACCAGGTTGAATGGCTGCCCAGGAATGCAGTGAGCACCAGTGAACTGCAACCCAACAGCGCGCCCAGTGGACACATCCAGTTTGGCAAATGTGACCGTGCCACTGCCCTCCGAGCACACAGTACCCGCCTGTACCACACTGAAAGTGGAACTGGAAGCAGGGTCAAAGTCATCGCCAAAGTCACTCACCATGTTGAAGATGCGCTTGGTGGCACCACTGTCTATCATCGCCACCTTCCCACCGAATGCAGTCAACGGTAGGGCTCTGGTGAGGATGTCAGCCGTGTTGTCTGCCGATGCAACATACAGGGTAAGAGAGCTGCCCACAGGGAGGCCCTCACGTAGCTCACATGCATCCTCATCGCCAGAGTCACTCCCATCTTCAAGATCAGATGGACATAATAGTCCAGATGCCCAATCATCAGAGGGGATGCCACCCACTCCTTCAAAGGGCTGCCATGAGTGCATATCTTCCCCCTCGTCCAAGTCAGAGGCATCTTCAAGATCAGGCGCATCATAATACCAATCAGAAGAGCAGTAATCTCCAATCCCAGACTCAGCGCCCTTGGCACAGAGGCGGTTCTTGCGAGATGGACAGAACAGTTCAGATGCCCAATCATCAGAGGGGATGCCACCCACTCCTTCAAAGGGCTGCCACGAGTGCATATCATCCTCCTCGTCCGAGTCAGAGGCCTCCACCAGATCTGGCATAGTATCTGAAGCATAACCACCATCATCCGAGTCAGAGTCTGAAGCTGAGTTCAGGTCGGGGATGGAGCAATCAGAGTCGTCACCAGCACGGTCACCATCATCACAAGACCCAGAGAGATAGATATAGTTGTGCTCAGCCAATGCATGACAAGACCAGGCATGTTGATCTACAGCAATCTGCTCAATACCATATATAATGGAGGCATCCGGTGTAGCCACAAGTTCAGGATCTCCTCGGTCTGAAGAAACATCACCACGATGAGAGGAATCCCCAGAGTCATAGCCATTCTGGTCTGAATGATCATCACCATCAGATGAGGAGCCAGAGTCCCACTCATCCTCAAAATCATACCCCAGTAATGCCCAGAAGCTCTCGACCGCCTGCACAGTGTCTCGAGTAACCATACTGAGTAAAGTCACCCATGACTGCAGTTTCTCAAAGGACCCCCGTACCATAACCGGTTCCTTCCCGAGCAGACGCTGCAGTAGACCGAACTGCTCGGCCACAACATGCTTGGCACACACCACCTTCTCGTGACTCACTACTCTGCCATCGACTGGAAAGTGAGGCCTCTCCAGCACAGTCACTGCCCTGTCCAACACTTCCACAGAGCCACCCATGACCATACTATGCACATATTGGACATCTGAAGTGTACCACGGCTGCCTGGGGGATATCTGATACCCCGGGCCAAGATGCTGCTCCCTTCCTGCTTCCCACAGGGCTTGGGTAGGCTCAAGCTTCCTCCCAGGGAGCGATGTGCACAGAGTATCAATGTAGACAAACGAGTCGTACACCGGAGCCACGGGGAAATACTTGTGCCTGTTCAATAAGAACCGATGCTTATTGGGCTGATAAGGGTGTGACTTCTTACCAGGTCTCCTCACTGCAGAGTGCCTGCTCATAGGAGCATCAGACATCCACCGATAGATACCACTCATAGGCTGGTCCCCACCCCCCACAGGGCTGGGACCCTCAGAAGATGTAAGCCCGTCCAGAACCGAATAGTAATTGCACAGGGAGATACCAGACTGAGATGCAGTACAGCCCCCCGCAGTACAACCAGAGATAAATTGAGGTAGGTCGTCAGAGAAGCAGGTGACCACGCTGTCCTCCACCAGCTCACAGATTGCATACAGAGCCTCGCTAGTGTCATCCA
>LGRX02008992.1:0-45814 GCA_001247695.2 Cymbomonas tetramitiformis
GTAACACCCTGTGCCACTGATCATGCCTGCGCACCGCCACCCCGTAACACGTTGTGCCGCTGATCATGCCTGCGCAGCGTAACACCCCGTGACGCTAATCACGTCTGCGCGCCGCCACCCCGGTGCCGCTGATCCTTTCGAAACGAAGCAAATGTTCAAATCGAAGCAGTTGAAAGGTTTAGAGAGCGCCCAACAGACAAGGAGAGGGAAGCTCTCGCTACCAAGACTGCAGCTGTGAAGGACTTCAAGAAAAAGCTGAAAGCAGGGCCCGTGGTGGAGTTGGGGGAATCGGCCAGCGGACAGCTCACGTCTGAACCGAAGGTCCACCTGACCCTACCCAGACCTTCTCGCTTATGAGGCAGGGCAATCTGGATAACGGTCATGCAGGAGGTCAGCGGGTTGCTTAAACCAAGTCTGTGTCGAGCAGGGATTGGCGCATCTTGCTGCCGAATCGAGGGGCCCTGTGATGACGCACTACACGCGATTGCGGCAGCGCTGTTCACGGACGTTGGACAAAAGCGCAGCACTGTGCATGCTCGGAAACTTGAGAGCCCACTTCCCGCTGAGCATCCCGTGCTCAGAGCGCTCAGACGCCCAGCAGCAGAGTGAAATCTGTTCTTCTCACTCAGCACAACTGCCAGAAGCAAAATTCTATGAAGAATTCATTTCTGGCAACTCAAACACGCATTGGTAGGGTTTGTCCGGGTAGAGGGAAGCTGGAACTGCCTGGGGGTGCCGAGACAGGCACCACCGAGGATCCCCGTCTTCTCTGATCTGAAGGTGCCCACGGCAGATCTGCCGACGTGGCTCCCATCAGATCTTAGTCAGCAGACTCGGGAAGCGCTCAACATTCCGGAGCCGCCTCGTCCCAGCAGCGGCTCCTCTGGTGGTGGGGTGGTACGTGCCCGAGCCTGCCCCTGCCCTGCTCTCGCCAGCTCCCTGCCCAAGGAAGGCTGACTTGGACTTCCGGAGTTTGGTTAGCGCCTCGATGGTATGGGGCTGAGTGAGATATGCTTTGAATTGGCACCGCCAGATCCGCAGAAGCGCACTTTTGCAGTCGCCGCCGTACCCTATTCTCTGACCCCCTCCCACCCCCCTCCCTGCTGAGTGCAGCTGAGCTAGAACCTGAAATGCAGCAGTGCTCCAGTGGTAATAGGGCCGTGCATAGCGTCCATCCTGGGGCTTTGCAGGCAATCGAAGGGGTTGCTTGTGCTGCGGTGCGAGCCACGGTTGTTGGGCACCCCTCCGCTGATAAGGGGCACGTGCCACCATCACGAGGAGCCAAAGCGCCTCGAAAGGAAGAGATGGGCATGGAGCATGGAGCATTCACGCCTGACCCGGATTCGCTCGAGGTCGCCTCCCTGTGATTGATAGAAGATGGTCTGCGGCGCGCCTGCGGAACGATTTCGATAATCATTGCAAGCACCGCCCTCGTGGGCTGACGGGAAGGGAGAAAGGGGGCTGCTGGTCCATCAGGAGAGCCGAAGCAAGATGAGCGTATTGGAGAAGGTGAAACGGGCGAAAGCAAAAATCGCCATTCTGAACCGCGGTTTCAACGACTTCTTCCGCACCATGGAGAGCGCTCCGAGGGATGCACCGGAGGAAATCAAAGCTGAGTCGAAGGAAACCAAAGCAGCGCTGGAGGAGGATGAGGTGGCACAAGAGACTGCTGCTGTGCCGAAGGAAGCGGCCAGAGGAAGCGATCTTCCTGTGGTGGTGGAAGAAGGCGAGGGCGAGCCGGAGGTCGAGAAGGCGCCCGCCGAAGCCTCACAAGCCGAGGCAGTGGCTGCTGCCGAGGAAGACGCACCCAAAGATGCCGCAGGAGCCGGTGCGGAGGCTGCGAGTGAAGCTGCGGCAAATGAGGACGCGGCCACCGAAGCTGAGGCGGAGGGCACGGAGACCGAGCTCCTCAAACCAGAGGATGAAGCAACGCCGCTTGGTGCTGAGAGGGAGCCGGCGAACCCAGAAGCTGATGGGGCTGAGAGGGAGCCAGTAGGCCCAGCAGCTGATGGGGCTGATACGGCAGAGGAGCTCGGGGCTGAGGGAGTAGATGAAGAAGATGACAGGGCGCCGGCGCCGGAAGGTGGCAGGATCCAGTGGCAAGTGCAAGATGAGATGAAGCACGGCATGGCCGGGGCCGCAGCAGAAGATAGCAGTGATGACGAGGAGTGGGTGAGACAGCTTGAGGCAAACCGGGCAGCCGACAAGTGGTCTGTACAGAAGGTGGTGGAAGAGGTGGCGGATGATGCCGTTGCCGTTGGAGTTAATGAGACGGGCAATGACCAAAGTACGGTTTTGGAGATCGGTGACGTGTCCTCCTCTGCAGCTGTTTCGGATGCCACCTCCTCCGCAAACTACGCCGATCTGAACGCGCCACTGGACCCCATTGTGGAGTCGCAGGCAGAGTTCGTTCCCCCTGTTTCGACTGCTCCCCTGTTTGCAGCGCGCGGTAGGTCTGGTAGGTCTGAGCGAGCAGGGTCCGGCCGGACGATGGAGAGTCCGAGCGCTGCTGTGCCACAGTCGCTTAACAGGAGGAATACCAAAAAAGAGCTCAGTCAAGCAATCGTTGACGCGAAGCGCGCCGCACCCACCCCGATGGTGGGGGGCATGCGTGGGTTGGCTCACCAAGCGCTTATGCTGCACTGCCCGGAGTACGAGGTGCCGGAGACCCCTAGACCCCCCTCCCCAACCTCCCCCAGCACCTAGGCCCCTACCCAAGCGCATTTATCCCCAGCACCCACACCCTGATCTCTCATTCCGATCCTGCAGCACTCATGCTCAGCCCTTGCGAACCGATGCTCTCGAGGTGTCCCTGGAGGTTTCCAGCTCAAATCCCTGTCACCTTGCCGCGCTTGCTCCTCCCGTTTTGACACTCGAGCCCCATTGCTTGTTCCCTGGGGACTTGTTCCAGTGCCCAGATGTCACCCGAACCTCCCTGCCATTGTATAAAAAACTGTAACATCCGAACGCACGTGAGCATCCCGATGCCCACCCCCATCTTGCAGCGCTCGGAACCATGCGCACACCGCCTGGTGACCCGCACCTCCACTGTGCAACCTTCGTCCACTTCAGCCGCCTGGTGACCCGCACCTCCACTGTGCAACCTTCATCCACGTCAGCCGCCTGGTGACCCGCACCTCCACTGTGCAACCTTCATCCACGTCAGCCGCCTGGTGACCCGCACCTCCACTGTGCAACCTTCATCCACGTCAGCGGTGCACAGCGCAAGGCGAGCCGGCGATCTGATCCCACAGCTGGCGAGGGTGACCTGCTGGATGTGCCGGTCAGGCCGGGTAGGCTGAAGAGGGGCAGGCCGTCTGGTTGGGGAGCAGGATCTACCAGCGGAAGACGACCGAGAGCAGATGCTGGACACTCTGAAGCTGAAGGAATTCCCCGACGGCAGTAAGGTCATCACGAAAGGGAAGTTCAACACCAACGTATACGTCATTGTCGCTGGGCTAGCCATGGTCTGGAGGGGGCCCCCCGGGTGCGAAGTCCAGGGCGGAGGGAAGGTGGTGCTCGCTGACCAGGGCGACGTCTTTGGCCAGCTCGGCATCTTGACGGACGACTTCAACTCGATCACCGTGGTCGCCGAGAAGGACCTGAAGTGCTTCGTGCTGTCTCGGGAAGCCTACCAGAAGCTGGCCTCCGCGCTCGGGGTCAAAGAGAGGGAGCGGTACAAGGAGATGATCATGAGGTGCCGCACCTTCCGAAACTTGTCGAAGGCGGCGGTACAGAAGCTCGCAGACGAGGTGTTCCGATGCCCGGAGGACTTCATCATGAGGGTCAATGCAGGGCAGACGCTTATCAAGGAGTACAGCGGCGTGCACCGGGCCTTCCTCCTGATGGAGGGGCTGTTCCGTATACGGTCGCCCGTGTCCCATAAAATCCAGGGGTACATCCGCAAGGGCAGCTTGTTCGGGCACATCGCCCTGCAGGACCCTACCAAGTGTCTGGGGGACATCCTCTCCCGGGAACGAGTGGAGGCGGAGGAGGACAGCGTGCTGCTGTTTTTCTCGGAGAAGGCGATGGTGCGCGCGGGGCTGCAGCGCTTCGAGCTCGCCGACATCAACAATGGAATTCAGGCGCATAACCGGAGGCTGAAGAAGACCGGCCTAGTTTTGACCCACCAGAGGAAGATGTTCTGCGAGTGCCCCAGCTGCATCTCGAAGCTCAGCCTGTGGGAGTGGGACACGGCGCCGCGCAAACACTTCGACCCGGGTCGTCGACTGCATAGTAACTTCGACGAGGTCTTTGCAAAATTCCTGTGTTTGGAGTCGCAGAACAAGATCACTCCGGCTGCCTACGACCGAGCCCGGGCCAAAGCCTACGCGGCTCTCGAGAAAAAGTTCGCAGAGCTCGCAGTGCACGAACCCGCCATCCGCAAGTACATGAGAGTGCAGGACAGGAGAAGGAAGGAGCGGATACGCTACAAAAAGCAGCAGACCTGCAAATTCGGCAAGAAGAGATGCGAGGACCCCTATTGCCATGGTAACATCAGCTTCATCCTGAACGATGCCTTCCCCGATGCTTCAGATGCACCCCCCTCCCCCCTCCGCTCCCTACTACTGATGGGTCTGAGTCGGGTTCCGAATCGGACTCAGATTCAAATTGGGATTCGAGGTCCTTAGAGAACATCGACGAGGCAGAGCAGTCGGACCAATCAGAGCAGCCGGAGCAGTCGGAGCAGCCGGCCCAATCAGAGCAGCCGGACCAATCGGAGCAGCCGGACCAATCGGAGCAGCCGGACCAATCAGAGCAGCCGGAGGCGCAAGCTGGTATGGGCGAGCCACCAATGGAGAGCGAAGCGAGGTTCGAGGGTGATCAGCGAGCTTCTAACAGCGCGTGGATCACCCCGCAGCTGATCTGTGAGCCAAGCTGGGACGCCATGGGGGATCTGGCATTATTCAGCTGCGTGACGCACAACGAGCCCACCGTAGAGAGCGCTCCACGGCCGTGCTGGAGACCGCTGCAGGGGGACGAGAGCGGCGGCGGGGCGGCAAGCACCCTCGATGGCGCGCTGGTTCGGGATCTCGTGCCTCGCGCCGCGAGTGCAGAGCGGCACAGATCGACTGCGCGGCGACGCCCCAAGCTCGAGGAAGCCCAGCCGCAGGCGCGCCCCACCGCAGCTCCATGGCCGCCAGTTCCCATGCGCCGTGAATCACCAGTGTGCAGACCTGTTCCATACTGCCGCACCAACTGCTGCCTCTTGCCCCCGAGCTCGAGGGACTTAAGCCTGGCTCACAAGGGGCTCACAGGGTGGGAGCGCGCATATCGGCCTAGGCCCGCTTTTCCCCCCTCAACCCGGTGTCTAGCTCATCCCCACAATCACCTTCAAGGACATGTTCCCATCTCCCATCCCTCCCTTCAATTCTATTTATGGAGTCGCACCCTACCGGTTCTCGGCGAGAGCCCCCCTTCCAGCCCACGCTTCCGACTCTGCTGGTCAGCGCTGCATCAACTCCATGTCTCTGGACACGGGCGCATCTCGGCGCCAGTGCTGTCCTGCGCATGCGCAAGACCCTACCTCCTGTCATGTTGTGTCAGGCCGCGCATCGCTGGTTCGGTGCATCATTTGAGCGTAAGTGCAAAGGGACGCATGCCCAGCATCCCCGTAGAGTCCTCAGCCCCACATTCCCCACGGCCGCTCGTTGCCTTCCCTGTGCGGTTCGGAAGCCACCGCGATGCGAGTCCGAGATCAGCCAGCTAGGCATAGACGATGCTTCGGTCCACCAAGTTGCATGCGCATTGTTTTCTGCCGTCGAGGAAGGTCAAGCTTTGGGTATCTGCCCATGCATCGGTTGAGCGAGACGGGAGCCCGCTATCTTTTCAACTCCCTCCGCCCCAGGCTGATCCGCCCGCCCCACCCCAACTTCCACCCCTGCCACCCGTGCCTCGCCTGCAGAGCGCCGGGGAGGGCAGAGAGACCGCGCAGCAACTGGCCAAGACGCGGGACGGTAGGCCACACTCCCTCATCCTATCTGACGGATGTCCCACCCCCTTTTTGTGCTATCTGCCCACTGGACAGACCCCTCACGGGCCCAATCCCCTCCCCTGTCACTTCATGCCCATTTGTTTACCCGATGCACCATCACATCCCCCATCTCATCCGCCCCACGGATCCCCTCCCTCGATGCGGACCTTCCATCGCTTCCCACCAGCAGCGCTGTGGTATGGGGCGGAAGACGCACATTGTCGTCCTCCCCGAATTTCTGGGGCTCATGGCGATACCACAATGGTGCGGTCGGCGTTCTGGTGCGGATTGGGGTTCCCTTACTTCCTAGTGTGGATATCTGTACGGCCATCTTGTGCTATCAAGCCGCCTTCCCTGCCCGCAGCGGGCCCAAATTCATTAATTTTTTATTGAAAATCGGTCTGATATAATTATCCCGACCTCGCCTTACATGCAGCGAGCCCCCGTGTCCTCCGCCAGCGGCTCTGAGCCCTTTCTGCTGTTCCTCCTGGGCATCCGCCGCCTGGCCCCCTGCCACGCAGGCACGCTGAACCCACCCAACACGAAGGCCAGAACATCAACAGGGCTGCGGTGGAGGCGGGCCAACCTGGTCATGAATGGAGACGACGCCAGCTCGACGCTGTGGAAGAGTGATTCCGTCCCCCACTTCCCGGCTGACGTGGCGCCTGCCAGGAGCCCGGTGCCGCGCCTGGAGGGCCGGCCTGGAGGCATCCTGCAGGAGAGTCACAGCGA
The DNA here is from genome assembly GCA_001247695.2 of Cymbomonas tetramitiformis. Classification (NCBI taxonomy): domain Eukaryota; kingdom Viridiplantae; phylum Chlorophyta; class Pyramimonadophyceae; order Pyramimonadales; family Pyramimonadaceae; genus Cymbomonas; species Cymbomonas tetramitiformis. Next base: position 6,707 of record LGRX02008992.1, read on the forward strand.
GCCGTTGCTGGGGGCGAAGGAATACGCGGCGAAGCTGGCCTCGTTTGGGAAGGTGCCAACTGGCACTGGGCCGCTGATGAAAATGGAGAACACGCGGTCGGATCTGCCTTACTGGGCAAGGGCGCAGATCCCCAAGCCCAACAGGAAGACGCACAACGCTGTGGCGCGGGCCAACCTCGCTTTGCAGCGGAGCCTGCACCCGTTTGCCAGTCAAGGCCGCTACGAGGTGGACACCAGGTGCGTCTCGACATGCCCCAAGACACCGCGCGAACCCCAGCGATCGCATATGGGGCAGGTTCGTGGGCCGAGCCCGGCAAGTGTATAGAACGCCCCATGGATATGTTGGGGATTCGAATCGCAGGAGCTGCGCCGAGCTGGTAGCACAGTGTGGCCACGAACCTGACCCATGGGTGATCTCTCTAGCACACTATTCGAGGCAGGGGCTGCATAGGCGCAGCAGGGCTGGTCTGCCCCGGAACCCCGCATGGGGCCCAGGGCAGACAGTGGGTGCTGCGACGCCGGAGACATGTGTTCCAGCTGTCTGCGCCATGGGGCTGCAACAGGGGATAGATGCGAGGGCTGCTTTTACTGTGAGAAATGTGTGGGCAAGCTGGGAGAGCAACTATGAGATGCGCGACCCCGTGGCTGAATCAGGGCAAATCCGGGCTGAAGCTGGAAACGAGTTGCACTGTCAGTATGAGAATCCTGACACCACGTAACGGGCTGTGCATCCTGAAACAGCTCTAGGGTATCGACAGCCATCCAAAGTTGTTCGTAGAAGAGCTTGAAGCCAGAACGTCTCACTCCGCTCCTTTGTATCTCTTGAGGGGCGACAACATACCACAGTTGTGAAACCCGGGGAATCATGAGGTTGCGAAGTTCATGATTTCAAAATGTGGGGTGCAGAGGTGTGAGTGATTGCTTGAGCCACGGCGGCTAACATCCTCTGCCTTCTCTCCCACCCGGTTGTCGCGAGTGCAGCGCGAAGACTAAGGAACAGCTGGAGAAAGAGCGGCAGTTGATGGCCGCGGTGAAGCTCGAGCCTGGGTACTCCGATGTAGTAAGCGGCAGTGACGCCGTGGCCACCATGCAGTCGCGTGGATTGCGGCTGCGGAGGGCGGGGCTGGCGAACCCGGCGCCTGCTGCCGCCATCTCGCCCCCGCGGGATCACGTTTCCGCCTTGCAGCACGAGGGCTCCGTGCTGCCTTCCCCAGGTGCCGATGCCGCCCCTCCCCCTGCATGCTGCTCACGTGTACGTGGACCCTCCTAACGCGTAACAGGCGTGCGCTGGCTTGCGCGGTCAGAACGCATCATTCAAATCACGACGCTGATGTCGCTTCGGCCCTCGAATCTAAAAAGCTTTTTGTTTGCACCAGAGCCTTAATGCATATTCGATATCTTTTTCGTTCTCCGTTCAATCCCGATCTGTCATTTATATCCAAATCTCACATATCACTCTAGGATTTCCCCACACCTTCGAACTAATTATTTTCTCGTTGCAGGCACCCGAGCTTCTCTGCAATCAACCCGAGGTGGCGAGGACGATGGCCAGTGCTCTGACGACGACGACGACGTTCACTCGGGGCCCGCATCTTCGTCCAAGCATAAGGCGAGGCTTAAAAAGAACCCCGACCTCGGAAAGTACCTAGGCAAGCCTCGTGCCCGATGGTGGGAGAGCTCCCGAGTGTCACATGATCTTAGCATCAGTAACTATTCAGATTCCGAGTCAGAGCCTCCAACACCGGCCTCCCTCCTGAGGCGTCCGCAATCTTCAGGGTCCTCACCCTCTGGCCTTTCGAGCCCAGCTCATCAGCTCACGGGGCCGCGCGTCAGATCAGCAAGATCCCTTACTACCCCTTATCATCAATCCCCGTCCAAGTCCCTTGAGCTTAGATCTGTTTCTCAAAACTCCTCCACCATTGCCCCGCCTCACACAGACCCTAGCCGCAATGAAAGCGTTGAAATAGATTGGGAAGAGCCTGCCGATGGAGAGGCCCCCCGCAGCAGCATGCCACAGCGCAGTGCAGATGGCCACGTTCATGGCTCGAGCCCTAAGACCCCCAATAAGAGCAATCCCACACAAGTCCGCAGGCACCCCGTGCCGCCAGCAACACTCTGGAGGCTTGAACCACGCCCATCTGAAGAATACGGTGTCACGGATATTGTCACTCCCGCGCATCGCGCACAAAAGTCTGCGACGCTGGATTCCGTTGCTGCGATGATTGAGCAGCGCAACCGGCAGGAACCAAAAGTGCAGGAGCCAAAAGTGCTGCAGGAGCCAAAGCTGCCGGCCCACACTAACTTCTGTGTTGTGCCGGAACGCTGGGACCACGGCACAAACAGCCTGCAGCAGGTGCTGATGTGTCCACGGTCCGGTGTAGTTGGACGTGCGGCCAACCGTACAGTGGGCGGTTCACTGCCACCGTCGCCCTCACAGCGGAGGTGATCCAATAGGCATAGAGCAGGGTTTCACGTTGCGCATCGCCAGCGGCGAGTATATCTAGAAGCAAAAGTGAGTTCTGCATGGAATTGTTACCAAGAACATGGTGTGTGTGATTTCCACGAGAGCATTTTTATAAACATAGCAAATCATAGCAACTCATTTGGTATCCGCTTTAGATTTAGGATACTGTCAGTTCCAGAAAGTTGGCAGTGCTTGGGTATTAAAATGATTGATAGCAACTCCACGCACAATAGAACAGGAATTTTATTGGAGGAGTAACCGTGCGCAAAATTTTGAACGGTATGATGAGTTGTTGCTGACACAATAATATTTACGTCGATGATGATGCATTAGGAGAGAAGAGGGAGAATTAATAAAGAATGAAAGAGATCCTCGGTGTATAAAAACCGCAATCATTGGTAGCGTAGCCGTGAATCGCAAGTACAGGATGTCGGTAATGCACCAACAACTGTAGTGGAATATAAGCCAGGTTCAGCAGATTGCACATTTTCATCGCACCAGCGAATTAATAGAAAGGACGGGATCGTATTTGTATTATTTCCCCGTCCCTTACCGTGCTTGATTGCATGGAAACCCGAAACCAGTCGCGTAAGCAAGCGTTCGGGCTCATCAGGCGCACAGCGTAATGACACTAATGTATTACGGTCGAGTTCTTTATAACTCGAATGCCTTATAATTAGCGTCGCTAATAGCTCGCGATGTCCAATACATCACACGTTATTGTGGACGCAGACTACAAATAAAGGCGGGTGTCGTCGCATGGACGCATTATCAGCAATATGACCTGCTGGCGTTATCGATATAACATAGTATCCTTTCTCCGCAATCGCATGATTACTACTGAAATGAAGTCTTGGCAAATAAATGGAGCCACCACACGCACGACTTTTATTAGTAGCGGGGCGCATATACGAAGCGTCGCATAATTTATTTTTAAAACGATACCCCGCCTGTAGAAGAGTTAGCACGACGTACTCCTACCGTGTTTGTCGCCCCCACTTTTATTTCGCGGGATGATAATTGTAGATTTACTCCACCCCGACATCCAAGCTTATGCTGACCCCAGGGACCACTCGAGGTTCCCAACTAGTCGTTCTAAAAAATCGTCTTTGGTTTACGAAGATTTCGGTAAGTTTCAGGGGGGCAAGGAGATCAGAACGTTATTAGAACTTCTTACCCACTAACCGACTGCCTTCTCGCTGTTGGGTCCGTTGCGTACTGTTAGATGTGCGCACCGTTTCCGGTGTCAGCACACTCCGTAGGCAATTGATGACTGCCACTCGCAGTCAATCAGAAACCCTAGATCCCGATCCGCACACGTACACGCGCGGTGCGCATGAGCACACGCACACGTATAATCACATGCACAATCACACGCACATGCACATGTATGAGTACCGCACTAATAATAGGTATAGAATAAAGCGTTTCGTCTTGGCCGATACATTTCTCATTCACATATATCGCGCTATATAGCCGGGCACCGTATAAGATGTGTGAGCATATGCACGCCCATATTGAACAGGAAGCATAACAACGCTCAAGATCTTGCACACTCAAGCTCCCGCCGAGTATTTGAATGTTCTATATAACATCGCATACTCATTGACAACCTATAATCATGACGACATGCCGCGAGATACAATGTTTCCGTAGTTTTGGTATGAGCTTTGAGAACTCCGCCATGACTTTACCAAAGATTGCTACATTTACATATAATGATGGTCCTTGCTTAAGTTGTGCTCGTGCACAAACCGGACATGTTGCCGTAGTTGGCAAGTGGGCGGTACTATCTCTGCACGTCTGCTGGATTGTTGGCAGTGTTCCTTCTAGCTGCATACTCAGGTTCCACAGCCGCATATCCAGGTTTCACATTCCGTAGCCATGCATCTCAGCCGAGGTCGGTGGTGTGCCGAAATACAATGTTTTAGTAGTAACATACCATATGATGTTGTTCAAATATGACATATCAAATGTCATTTATAAAATATTACATATATCACAAATTCACAATTAATCCTTTTTCCGTATACCCGATTACTGCTGTACTCATCCGTAGTATCTGAACAAGGCTACAATTAAGCAATTGCAATATCTTTATGGCAGGAAAGATTGACCAGTATTTTAACAGGTTGAGCAACAGCTCCTCCAAATAATTATTTCAAGCTAGAACAGCCTCCACTGGGCAAAAATTCATGTCTTATACTTTCAAGGCGCGCATTTCAGATCTCTGATCGATCTGTCCCATGTCGGCTGGCATATAATCATCTGCCACCTATACAAATATCCTAATCAGAGAATCTGCACATTTGGACAATCCTAATCAAGACAGTTGATTTCATTGTCCTTTGTTGGCCTTTGCCTTCTTCCTACGAGGAGCTACGTCCTGCACTTCTTCATCATCACTGTCACTACCTCGAGTACATTCCAAATAAGCTATGTGCTCAGCTGTCCAACAGGCAGGATATTTCCTGGGTTGCCTCTTCGTCTCTTCGGTCACCCCAGTAGTATCTCCACTCATTGAAGTCAATCCAGTATCTGGCCCAGATGGTTCCTTCGGTTGTACTCGAGCAGTCTCCACCGCAGGGGCTGGAGCATCATCAGATATGGCCTCAGACTTCTGTTCGGTGATAGGCTGATCCTCTGGCTGAACGGGTGAGGTCGGGGAGGTGCCTTTTGGCACCCAGATAAGTTCACCCTTATCATCCATGATCAGCTGCAGTCCCAGTCTCTTCAACCTTCGAGCTTCAGCCTGTTCCTCAGCATCGTCAGCTACCAAGTCATCGAACTCGCTGACGTCATCCTCAGTGTCATCATATTCAGGCGAGTCATGCACCCATTTCGGACTGGCAGTATCCATGTCATGCTTACTGTCCGTGACACCCGCGTCATCATTGTCATCCGAATCTGGCAGCTTCTCCTTACTCCAGGTCACAGCACCTGCACCCGAATCGTCACTGTTCGTAGGCGTCGCATTCTTAGGCCCAGTGTATGGAATCCCGCGATACTCATACTCGTCAGTCACCCTCGCCTGCTCCCAGAACGCATTACTGAGTGGTAATGAAAATGGCGCCACAGGCTCCTTCGCTCGAGTGGCGTCTTCCAGAAACCAGCCACCGCCCCTCTTACGCTCCCAGCGGCGTAGCGCTCCAGAAGGGTGGACGATAATATGCTGCCAGCTATAATCGAGCTCAGGCTTTCGCTCCCCATAGTACGCAGTCAATGGCTCGGGAGTCCCCTTCCGAGCCCATTTCCATCGCACTGCCCCATTGGGTATGAATACAATATGCCAATCGAACGGCTTGACATGGCCAGTGTTCCCTGGCACAGTATCGGCTTGTTCGTACCTGCACGATTGTGTCACATTGTATGACTTCCTAGCGGCGAGGACGGAGCTTGGTTAGTCCGCCCGCCATTATTCATCTTTACATTATATGATTCTGGCCCCGCTCATTCCTTGCGTGCTTACTGCTTCCAGCTTGTGCGTAGGATCGATGTCCCGCTACGCAGACATGCCATTGGGTATGTGTTTGATTGCGGAAGTCGAAGAACGCGATACTGCAAATGATCCGAAAGTCGTAGAAGTCAGCCTCAGCGACATTGCTATGAAATGCGGGTAAAGTCCAAGAAAACACCACTCGTCACATCCGCCAACAAAGAACAAACGTATGCGATCAGTTGGGTGTAACGATATTATTGCAAGGTGGAGGCGAAAAATGCCGGGGGGGGGGGGGTCGCCGCTACCTTATATGGGCAAACTAATCGAACGATAACGATCGGTTAATCGAACGAATCGAAGTGAACGAGTTATCGGATACCGTACCTTGCCTTGTAGGTATTGTAGGTACGTGGCATCGATCACCGACGTACATCGACACCGCCATGCATCACAATTCCATTTATCGCAATGGATGAATGGAAATACACCGCCAAAATTCAAAACGGAAATATTGTAGAGCCTTGCAAATCTGCACCGAATGAGCAATGAATCAATCGAATCTACAATATTCTAATGTGCAATCCGATGTATCCGACGTCCCATCCTTCTCATTACTAGTACTCTAGCATGCGACGGGAGTCGGATGCCGGGTGTCTAGGGGTGATAGTGCCATAAAAGGGTGATCACGAGCTCGTAACCACATCGACATGCGATGAATGCAGAATGGATGAATGGCGTCGGCCCCCATGCTCCCCCACCTCTTTTGGGGAGGATACCCCCCCTCCCCCCACCCCCATCTTCCTGCCCCTCCACCACTGGCATCGCATCCACCCCACACCACCGACGCGGCCACAGCTGTTGCTCCGCCAGCATGACCTTTTTAGCACTCTGCGTATTTTTATCATGCTGCATTTCCTTCGTTTGTCGATACGATTTGAATGGGCCCTCCGGGGCGCACTGTGATATAGAAAGTAGCCCCTTGCCCTTATGTTTAACAGTTGCATATCTAGCAGGATTGCGGCACTTGTATGACTTGGTCATCTTTATTCAGCGTAATGAGATGTTCATGCCTTTTCTGGAGGTGAAATGGTCCATCTGACGGAGGCGGTGAAATAAATATATATTTGTGGTAACGGAATATATATGTTGCCAAGGGAAACGCGTTCGTCCGACATCGTTGGAATGACGTAATCCGCAATGGTCGGTGTTGTTGTTGAGGCGCGAAGTGTACGCGTAATCAAGGGGACGGTGTGCGCCCTTGCCAGATGGGTGGTGCTGAGTGGGGCACGCGAAATTCAGATGGGGGAAAGGTAATGAGCGGTGTGCATGCTCAGTCAGATGTGGGTGGACGTGCCACGGAATACCGCAAACTGCTGCGGGATCAAAGAAGAGTGGGAGCTAACGAGCGACCACTGACCGGTGGTGATGCCCGATAACCTGACGCGCGGAGGCAGTGAAATAAATATGTATTTGTGGTAACGGAATATATATATATATATGTTTAACCGCACTCTAAACGTGATGTACAGTTGGACAATGTAATACATGCCGGCTATCACTGCAGTCTAAGATGTGATACTAAAAATAGAAGGTGCTTTATTGTCGGAGCACGAAGCCCGGAGGCTGACCTGAAACCTCAAATCGGGGGAGGGGAGGGGAAGAGGAGGGGGGGTGACAATGAGGGCGAGAGGTCCCCACCCCCTCCCTCCCCCGTGTGGGGGGTCAAAGTCCCTGTCCCCATGACCATCTCCAGGTATGTTGTCATCATTGAAACGGTCGGCCCAGATCCCCGGAAAGTATGATCGCGTGACAGTGATCGGTTCAACCATTTCTAGAGATGACTTCGAAGGATATGGAGGTGATTCATCTCCATATCATGATATCGATATGGAGATGGACCACCTCCATAATGGAGATGGTTCATCTCTAGGTCGGTTAAATATTCCCTGACACGTGGAGGTAATATGGAGGTGGGCCATCTGCTAGATATATAACTAAGACTTGGTATATAACTACCACTTGAAAGATAAACCCTAGAACAGGGTTTCGGATCAGAACGGTTCGGAACGGTAAAGTGTGATTGTGATAACAGAAGGCTACATAAATACCGGAGCTGGGTTTCGGACCTACGGGTGACGGTCACCCAGACTACCATAGGAGATGATATGTGACACCGCTGGTGGTCAACCTGTCATTTCCATCACCATCTCCATCTTCAGAAATGCCATCTCCATCGTTACCTCCATATTACCTCCATATCACCTTCATACCATCTCCCGTATCATCGCCATGTCGTATAACATAATCCGATTGGCCCGTCGACGAAAATTTATGAAGGTGAACCATCTCCACAACCTAGTATCGATTCTGATTGGCCCGAAATTCAAAATTGATCCATCTCCATATTATCTCCATATTATTACCTCAATATTACCCAAGGCTCTTCATGACTACTACGGTATTCATGATTAGTCGCTTGAATAGGCGTTTTTTGTACTATTTAAAACATGAGTTCGAGGGCTGCCGTACTACTCAAGTCATGATTTGCGTGGCCACCGCACTACTCAAATCGTGACTTCGATGACCCGTGTACCAATCTCAAGATGGCTAGTAGCATGACTACTACTCATAACTTTTACTGCCCGCCTCCGCACCAGTCGATTGTTACCATTGATTATTATATGAATGGAGTTAACCCGAAGGGCATCACTGTCCACTCGTATGAACCATATCTAGTACGTATTGCTGTCTTATGGATGTCATCTGGATGGATGGGTATCTGATGGAAAAACTGGTTGAAATCAAACCTGCTGAACCATCGTGCCCCCTTAAGCTGTTCAAGAAGGGTATCATGAGGTGGCAATGGATACGTGTCCTTTATGGTGATGTTATTAAGGGCTCGATAATCACAGCACATCCTCCACTTCCCCCCTGGCTTAGGAGCGAAAATGATTGGGCACCCATATGGTGATGATGATGGACGAAGGATACCCAGCTCGACATATTTGATGATCTGTCGTTTGAGTTCCTCCATCATAGGCACTGGAATAGTACGAACTGGCTGTGATGGTGGCTTATGCCCAGGTTGAATGTTGATGCGATGATATCCACCTTCAAACCGTTCTGGCCTATGACCAGCTGGAAGATCCTCCTGGAAAATATCTGAAAAGTCTTTTCTGATTAGATCACGTGCTGCTGTGACCGCTGGGTCTTCCATGGTAGTATCTGAGTCTGCAGCTGCCATGACCAATTCACCATCGACCTCTGAGAGAAAAAAGAGATAAGCTACGGCTTCTTCAGCCGACCCACTGGATCGTATACGTCGTAGGTGCTTCCTCATAGTGGTGGCACTGACCAATTCCATTTCAGGAAGGTCATCTGAATCTGGAGTCTGTTCAACTCTGGACAGAACTGTACGAACACTGGAACCTGATGAGTGTTTCCGGGTGATCGTCATATTCTTGGACTGGAAGTCAATGTGTGGGTTCCTTCTTTCCAACCAATCCTGTCCCAGGATGACTGTGAAGGGTTTCATGTCAATAATATAGAAATCTTCTGTATCCTTATACTTACCCAGCGTGAATGTAGCATTGGGAAGATAGGATGTACAGGATAATTGGCTTCCTCCAGCCAATCCCACTGAGAATGATGATGAGTCTGTTGGTGATATACCAAGCTGAGAAGCGAACTGTCTGTCGATAAATGACGATGTAGCTCCTGGATCTACCAAAATGTGAGTACTCTGTCCATATACTTTCCCTTTGTACAACAACAACTTCTTCTGTGATTTCAGCTGTGCTGTCTGTGACTGCATCTGTGCGATGTGTTCTGAGGGAGTATCCATCTGCTGGAACTGAAGTGTCAGACTGGAAAGGACTTCTTCTGAGATACTCTCAACCCGGCCACTTGCTTTAGTGGCATTTTCAGGCTGATTTATCCCCGGGGTGCCCTCATCACTGGTACCTGCCCGGTACCCGGAGAGTTTCGATCCCTGAGGAGCTGGAGCTGATGCTGGATCTGGAGCTGCAATTGCTGCATTGATGCTCTGCTGATTCTGGAGCTCCTTAACCAGGGTGTTAACTGTTTTTACAAGTTTGTTAGACTCATTTTTACCACCCTGATTATCCTGCTGCTGTTGTCCTCTGTTCTGATTATACTGACGTCCAGGATTGGGAGCTGGAGGCTTGCCTTGTATGGCATTTCCATATGCTGTGGTGGTAGCGAAGCAATCCTTTTTGATGTGGTTAGTACGACCACAACGCTGACAAGGCTGGGGAGGATATGCAGTTGTTCCTTTTCCTTTTCCTTTTCCTTTCCCCTTGCCTTTTCCTTTGCCTTTTCCTTTATTCCTCTGGAAATTCTGGTTGGCATTCTGATACTGGTTGCCTCGATTCTGGTTGGCTCTGTCATATGGCTTATTGCCACGGCCCGTGTCCTTATCTTTCCTGACTGGGCCTCCTGACTGTTCCTTCTGTCCCCTATAGTGAAGGGTCTCCGCCTGCTTCGAATGAACTACATAATTCAAATCGAGCAGAACCTGTGTGGTCTGTGCCCACGACAAGTTATTCCTTTCATCCTCTGTCAGGAATCTGAGATGAAACTGTTTCCGAAGGTCTGACTCCATGTTACTGACGAATCTGTCCTTGATCACATTCTACAAATTTGGGGAGTTTGGGAGTTTTGGGAGTTGGGGAGTTTTACAATGGGAGGCCCTAAAGAAATAGAAAATTTTACCGAATCTAGGGTTTAAGATTTTCCCGAGTTCAATGTAATTTTATTTGATTTTCCGGCAGTTTTAGGGTTTAAGAAACATTCCTAAATTTTACCAAAAAAAACATCTTTTTCGGCCTGAACGATAAGGAAGATTTTTGGGGAATTTTGTACTATGAAAACATAAATTTTAAATTAAACTTGTGCAATATTTGCCGCATATTTGAGCTTCAAAATCATTTCCGAGAATCGATAGCAAAATGATACCTTTTACGCCTGATTTCATGAAATGTATTTTTTGGGGTTCATCGATGAACCCCTTCGATTTCGTTGTTATGTTTTTTTTTATGAATTTCATGCCTTTTTGGGGTTTCGAAAAATTCCGGAATTTTGGTTAAAAAAAACCTTAATTTTTTTACCACTTTCAGGAATTTCTTTGGTTGGCTTTGTCCCTATTTTTTAGGATTTTCTCCGTATTTTTTTCATATTCAAGCCAAAAATATTCTTGGGTTCAAGAACCACAACAAATTATCACATTGCTTTTTCAAATCAACATTCAAAGCAAAGTTACCGGCGCGCATGTTTTGCCTCCAGAGTTTAACACGACTTCACCATTTCTTGTGCCCTTCGCCCCATCGCCTACTCGTCTTCGTGCATTGACCAACTACGTATTCAATTGGTTTTTCACGTGCTTTCGCGGACCACTACTAACCACAAGTCCGGGTGGCCGGCCCCCCAGTAGCCCAGTTCGGTTCAAAACATACTTCTTTCGCCGCCAAGATCCCTAACTATCTTTCACATCATCCCTGGACACTCGGTCGCATATTTCCCAACGTGTGGTACCTGTGGAACAACAATCACGTTAGTCCAAAGCCCAACAAACCGTGCCAATGCAAACAACAATGTCGCTTTCGTACCTGAGTTACTGCTCTTGAAAGGTCAAGGCCCCAGCTCCAAGCCGTTGTTCCCTAGTTAGTGACAACCCATGTGCCACAACCAGGTCCGTAGGTGAAGGCGGTACATCACAGTAGTTGGGCAATACCGTAGCGCAGCACTGGTGGAGAAGACAGAATTGAAACTTGTGCTTCACCCACTGACCATTCACCTTGCGCCGACCCATGACCACCACCCTTGGGCCATCCTTTGAAAGGATGGGCTGGGATTGCTTGTGGGTCTTCGCCGTCACGCAACCCTTGCGGGACTCGGAGGCCGCGCAACTTGCTTTCCTACCGGTACCCGGCACCACCATTGTCTCAACCATCCATTGCCCGTAGGCCAGTTCCTCACTCCCGACACGATCGCCGGTGGTGAGGCGGGATCCCAGCGCCGTTAAGATGTCGTCGATCTCCTCCGTGGTAAACCCCGATTGCACGTAAAATGCATGTCCAGGTTTGAACCCCGCGCGGAATAGGAGGGTGGAAAGGCACAAGCACAGCTTCACCGAAGTCGACCTTCCCACGCGAGTCATCGTTTGGCGCCATGAGTAGCATGAGCAGCTGATGCGTTGTTGCGCCGCCCGAGCCAGATGACCAAATATCACCCGCGAGGGTTCACCTCGACCAGAGGACAAGGTGTAACTGCGGTCCAGGAAGCCGTCGTGTCTTCCACGTGCAGTTAAACGGACGGTCGGTTGGCCAACCTGTATCACTTTCATGCGCTTGTCCGACTGCAAGAACATGCGAGCCAACATTTGCGCGTGGCCTTTCGTGGTGATGCTTGTCTGGTACCGCACCTCGTCCAAAGACCCGACGGACACGCGGCGAGTGTCGACGTAGCGATGTTCGGAATGAAAGTGCACCGCGGTCTCCAAATATTGCACCACTAGATGGCTACTATCCCGAGATCCTTGTGGGAGGACCTAGAACGCTCTAGATCCTCCCACAAGGATCACTTTTTCAATAATTTATTTAGGCGCCCCACGAGCTTTCTACAAGTCAACACCAAGGAATACTTTCCACATGGGACCTATACTAAGTAGTATGGTGCGTGGTTTGACGAGAATCCATCATATATACTCCTAGCTAATGCATTTATAGCATGCCCCAACCAATTTTTGAACTGCTACGCCTTACTGGAATATCCCGGTTCAAGATATCAGACAGTCAGTGAACCAATATAGATAAACTCGTATAAGAAAATAAACCCTAAGCTAGATATACCCGGAACGGTCACGGAGTCGGAACGGTCTCGAGTCTAGCTACCTGTGACACTCGGTGTGTCACAGCACAGGCTTACGGATCAGTCACGGTCCAGTGTTGGCTACCTAGGAATCTGTCATAGGGGCCTGCACCGGGACTCCCGGTCAGGGCTGCCTATACAGATTTCAGCACACCACCCCAGCACTGTGGGTGGTGACTGACAGGTAAGTCAGAGAAGTCAAGATAAGTTAGGGTAGGAGCTAGGGTGACAAACCTAACTGCTAATTCAACTGTGCTATTCTGATACACAAATTGAAACCCTCTAGCTAGCACAAGTGCAGAAACCTACGGGTAAGGAGCTCCCGCTAAACAACTGAAAGGCACTGTGTAAGCAAACCAGATTGAAGATTGTAGACGTCAAAGCAAAGCATAAACCAAATTGAAGACCACGTTGAGGTCAAAGCACATCTCAGCACACCACCAGAGTGGTGTACTGCCAGAGCCAGAAGAAAACTACTCGGGGTCAAAGTTCAGAGGGGCACCGTCACCACAATGTCCACGGTAGTAGCTTGCAACACTGCTCTCCAGTGGGTCAGGCGGCCGGTGAACCACCGTCGTAGCACCCAGGGAGTGCAGTACTGCATCCATAGTGACGGGGTCCAGCTCGGAAATACCAGGGTAGATGCATAAATCCCCTCTGCACAGCACAGGCTGCGGTGCAGCCCGACCCGATACCTGCACAGAGCCGATGTCATTGGCCGCCGTGTAGGCGGCAGCCCCCACACCCATGATCGAGACGAAAAGAATGAGGGAGATAAAGTAAGGAAACCCCCACGGGCCCGCGTGTGCGGGGAAGCCCCATGGCGGCTTGCCACATCCGTAGGTGCGGGAAGCACCACCAGACTCAGGCACGTGGGCTGCGGGCTCTGACGCATGATTGGCCGAGATGGCCGGAGCCCGCGGCTTGACGGCGAAGCTGCCGTCTGCAAAATCCTCGTAGTCGTCGGTGTCGTAGCCGGTCAAGTCAACCGGCGCAACCGCGGCGTGGTTGACAGCCTCCACAACCCCCGCGAATTCACCGCCTGACTTCTCCGTAGTGGTCACCCGCGTCGATTGAAGGGACACGGGCGGGCCGTAGCCGTAGAGCTCCAGGAGCTCTTCCTCATTCTCCAAGACAGGCATAGCAGGGGCCGGCACGGCGGATGCCGATGCCGCCGCACCACCTGCCGGAACCTGCTCCTCCGGTGTGATACCTGCGCCTGCAGTGTCACACACCAGAGCCGAAGCCTGCGTCGCAATGCCCCCAGACGGCGGGAAAGAGGCGTGAGTGTAATGTACCTTAGGCTCTACCGCCGCGTTGACCTCCGCCGCGAGGTCGTCCAGCCGCTGCAGGATGTCGTCACCGGACGTCCCCGCCACCGGCGTCACCGCGTTAACGGAGAAGCCGTAGGCCGACACGTCGATGCCCCCCACAACACCTCCGCACAACACCGCCGGCGGACCGTACGCCGTCGCCGCGCGGGCAAAAGCCTCAGCACCATCATCTGCCGCCTCCTGGAAGAGAGCACACATGGCTAGCGCACGGACTCCCTCCGCATCCTCCTCGTCGATGGGTACGCAGAAAGCCGCGGCGGAAGTAGGGGAATGTTGGCGACCGCCAAGCAAGAGGGCAGTCGCGGTAGAAGTGGTAAAGATCCTTACCAGTCTTTTTGCAGCGGGTACACCGCGGCTTAGCCCGCTGCTCGTCACGATCGTAGCCCACTGCCGGTGGGGATTGGACCCCCATGCGGAAGCCCCGCTGCGACTGCCCGCGCTGCTGCTGCTGCCGGCGCTGTCCGTGCTGCCGCTGCGGCGGGTCCTGCTGCCGCTGCACCACCGGCGGAGCCGCTTCGTACCTTTGCCGAACCAGCGCGGTCAGCTCGTTGATTTTGTCCAGCAGCGCCTGGTGCTCGCTGCTGGTGAGCAGGGCCGACGTGCCACCACCTGCGGGCTTGGCCAGGAAGGCCTTCCCGACGTCCGTCTGCGCCCATGCCTGGTAAATCTCGACGACCAAAGAGCGCAAGGCCACAAGGGAAACCGACGCGAGGTCGGCCACCATGGGGTAACGAACCTTGACCGCGGCGTAGAACACCGGGTCAAGCCTGCTGTACAGGCTGAGCTTCCTGGTGGCCTCGGTGGGTGTCCAGTCGGCCGCCTTGTTATCCCGCACCAAACGTTGTTCCCGAGCCAAAATCGGCTGCGGGTCAACGTTCGCGGGATAACCAAGCGCGGCATGCTCCTGCTGGAAGGACTCCCGCAACGCCACTGGTACGCTGCGCTTCACGATGTCCACCAGCGCACGCCGTCCATCTCGGTCGGCAGACGCGTCCGTACCCGTAAGCCAGACGTGGGCGTTGCTGTGCTTCTCGACGATAAGCCCAAGCACGTCGTACAGCAGGGCGTTCACCTTGCTCACCACCAGAGCCTGGGGGTCGTCAAGGTCGAACGAGACGAGGTCCAGCCCAGCGGACTCAAACTCCGTACGCAGCTGAACCACCACGTCGGAGAGGAGACCCGCGTCAGTCGTGCCGCTGAAGTAATGCCTCTTGTCGCCAAGGATATCCTCGCGGATACCCTTGGCCCATGTCCGATGGAGCCGCCCCTTGTAGACCTCGTCCACAAGCTTGGACTGCTCCTGCAGGTACTTCCTCGTCGCAACGTCGGCGTCGGCGTTGGAAGTAGGGTCGGGGTTCTTAACAGCCGGTGATCTAGCCGTCGGCGTGTTGCGAACCGCGTCCGTCAGCCTCAACGAGGCGTCAATGTCGGAGTCCCTCGTGAGGGACCTCTTCGCACGTGTGTGAACAACCATATCTCTGAAAGCCTGATGGGAGGTGGTACGCTGGGGCGCGTAAGGGTAATGGCGTGGGGAAAATGCGACGTCACAGTTACGTAAGGAGCGGTAGAGCCATGCGAGCGAGGGGCACTGGAAGACGTCGTCGAGGTCGAAGGTGCTGCAGACACCAGCCCAAGAAGCGGTAGCATGCTGGGCCAAGGCAAGAACTATACCGTAAAAGGACATTGCGCCAACGAAGCCCGGTCCAGGTCGAATCCCCATAGCGGCGGCTCAAAGACGCACTTACAAACTGCTCATCTCAAACTTCCCACTCGTACCCAAACGCGCCGTTGCGCACCACCTCTCAAAGCGGCTGTTTTAGCCAATCATGGCCAAATTAGCTGTGGAATATAGCGTGGAATGGGTCCACGACCTACTGGAATATCCCGGTTCAAGATATCAGACAGTCAGTGAACCAATATAGATAAACTCGTATAAGAAATAAACCCTAAGCTAGATATACCCGGAACGGTCACGGAGTCGGAACGGTCTCGAGTCTAGCTACCTGTGACACTCGGTGTGTCACAGCACAGGCTTACGGATCAGTCACGGTCCAGTGTTGGCTACCTAGGAATCTGTCATAGGGGCCTGCACCGGGACTCCCGGTCAGGGCTGCCTATACAGATTTCAGCACGCCTTTTAAAGCTTCAAAAGCGGGGTGTATCTTCCATAATCTTTTGCCAATCGTATATCGATCCTTTGCCACCATAGACATGATATATCTCAAGGTATGCATGTATATTAATCATGTCTGGGTCAAAATACGACTTGGATAATGTATATTGGACACATCACACGAACGCGGTCACATGGGTAAGATATACACATTCCTTAAGTATGGGGATAATTTCGCATTTTGGGCGTGAGTCTTGGTCCATTTTAAGCTTTAAGGCTAGATCTTTGCCTTGGTGAGCACTTCAGTACTTTAATATGACTTCAAAGTCTCCTTGGGATTTTTTGGGGATTTTTTGAACGGTTAGAACTACCGCTAGAGGTTCTAGAATACGATTTTCAGACCCTGATAATGATGGAATATTGAATTTCGACGGTACTACACCATGGCATGCGCATATGCGGCGATTAATCCGGCTAGTATGATATTAAAGGGCTTACAAAATTAGTTTTGGTCATATTCTCGAGGGTTAACAACATACGCACCAACCCGAGCTCGTGTAGCAAGGCCTAGAGTTGTCGGTACCCTAGATCCTCGTGGTAGGATCTAGCATTTTGATTAAAATTCTGTGAAAGCACCCACCCAAACCACGCTAAGATTAAAGGTCAAACCATCGACATTTCAAGCAAAGAAATGTTATAGATAATTCAAAAGGTTCATAAATATTGCCCCAAAGCATATGCCGGGCCACTATATACGACTGTCATAGTCGACCGTACTGACAATACTCGACGACTGTATGTCATTATAACATATGACATGACATGACATGATATGACATGGTATGACAGGTATGACAGGTATGACAGGTATATCATCGGTCATATCCCTGACAGAGCAGATGATGGCTTGATGAGCGCACAACACAATCATACACCTATCATTCCAAACACTTATCATCGGCATATCCAGACCGGAACCCAAAAATCGTAGGGTATTTTATGCCATTCGTGAAACCCGGCGCAGAAGGTAGTGAGCGAGTGGGGATGCCACTGTAAAATCGACATTACGTGATGTAGCACGATACGACATCGAGCATATGATGGCTTGCTGAGCTCACACCACATACACCTATCGTTCCAAACACTCATCATCGTCGTCACCGCTTCACCGGCTAGAGTCATGTAGGGCCCAACACCGTGCTCAACGGATGGGCATACGGGCAAATTTTAAGGGGGAATCTAGTCATGAATGCGTGAATAAAGCGTGAGTTGGCCGCATGTGGTACTATTCAAGTTATGAGTTCGCCGCCCGCCGTACTACTCAAGTCATGAGTTAGGGAAGCGCGGTACTACTCAAGTCACGAGTACGACCGAGACAATACTATTCAAGTGTAGTCATAGTAGTCATGAAGAGCCTTGATATTACCTCCATACAGTACCGTTCAAAACAATTGTCATCGCATCCATATCCTTTCTAGTGATGACACCCATCGTCTCCATATCCCATATCATCTCCATATCATCTCCATATCATCTTCATATCGTATAACGGAATCTGATTGGTCCGTCAACGAAAATGTATGGAGATGGGCCACCAAATGGGCCTCCGTGAGGTAATATGGAGCGGAATCTTTTGGACGTGGCAGATTCAGCGGAAATACTCCTGGAGCGGTGATATGGAGGTAATATGTAATATGGAGATGGAAGACGTGGACATGCAGGAGCCACCTCCAAAAAAACCATGAACATCTGTCATCTCATAAATGTAATATTATTATTATTATTATTATTTATCAATGGAAATGGTACTCCGGTGTCCGGTCCCCAAACCTTATGGACTAAAATAGACTTAGGGCTTGTAAATTTTCTGGGTCTCCGAGCCCAAAGACAGACGATGTAACGTGACCCTCGCGCCGATCAATCGCGAATTCGGCTCGGCCGCGCAGCGGCCGCTCGGAGAACCACCTCTGCGCTCTGGGTGGGGACACGAGTCTTCAGAGCGAGAGGGGCTGAACGTGAAGGCTCCTGTGATGGAAATGGCTTCTCGTTTAGCCCCGCTTTTTGGAATATCCACCACACGACAGACGAGAGGATTCACTTCTGCTCTCGTCTGATACACCAACACATTTCTGACTTAGTGACTTCAGACTCGCGAGTTCCAGGCATTCTACTGGTGAAAAAGTGGCAAGACGGCGCATCTTTTGTATTGAGCGCAGCGCACGTTCTGAGCTATCTTGAAAATCCATACATCTTCGTTCACGATGTCCCAATTCTCGCGACTCGCACGGAAGGGACTGCGAGCTTGGGGGACGTTCGCTCACGAGAATCTGCATGGCTACAGCTCGACCACGGCAAGGCCCGTATTTCAGAATCATGTTTGAAGCATGAGCGTCTGCAATTTGGTCAAAACTGAAAAAACCATATTATGCAAGTGAAGTTGAGGACCGTTTATCACCCCTGAAATCGATGACTATTTCCCTGCGATCACCCAAGCCGGTGACAAACGCATAAATACGAAACATTGTTGTGGCAACGATACTAATTCAGGGGGATTGCCACTTGGTGCATCTTTTGATCCTGTTGGATTATAGAAGACTGAGGCTGAGATGATCTCTACGGAAATCGATCTCGGGTTTCCTTATCTCGGGGAGAACTCTGAGTTTCTTAATACCTCTCATCCCCTGACCATGGTATGCCTTTGTGCTGCAGCTACCTAGCTTGCCCACTTCGTTGGGTTGGGAGTGTGCACTAAGACGACGCGTACCTCCTGGCGCACCCACAGCGAGGTGTGCCAAATTAAGTAGTGTTTGCTGAGGACGTAGTTCAATATTTTGGGGCAAATCTGCGGATGAAATTTCCGCTGAATGCTGATAGCTTGGTCATCACCAAACGAGACTAGTTTCTATCCCTGTATGAACACCGAACGCTTTGATCTCCGGCGCCTAACCTTTTTCGGAAGAGGAAAACTCCTAGGGTTCCCTCCTTTGTTTTCTGAGATTTGGGCATCATCCTGCTGGCGGACGTAACTCTTCACAGTATCCAGGCTTCAATTCATATTTGTATCCGAACGTGTCCACTCCTCTTTGCTCGCAGATCCTTTTCTTCAGCTCGTGCCTTTGCCACCTCGACTAAAAGCTCAACCACCGCCGCGCCCGAGCCGGACGACGGTGAGATCCTCTTGCACCTTTTCCCCCGCTGTTACCCGATGGCGCAGAAGATTTCGCAGAAAGGTGGCCTAGCGCACGTCTAGCGCACAGTCCCCTACTTCGGCGATTCATAGTAAACCCTTACGGTTGTTCCACGATTTGTTGCGAACGTTCTTGAGTGGGATATCTTTTCACACCTTGATTGACGCCCTGGAACTGAGCGCCTAAGTGCGGAGAATCCGTTTGACGAGGGGCCCCTGTCGTCGATGTGTCGATGTTGAACATTTCAGCGTTCTATACAACGTTGTTAACCGTTTTGGCAGCCATCAGTCTACAGTTTGCTTTTAGAACACATGTTTTGTTCAACTATTTTAATCCAAACAGTGGTGAGACGTAGCGGACGTACAGCCCTGCTCGACGCCGAGGATCTTCTCTGCCAGATCTCCGCGCCACTGTGAGGCAGAGCTGCAGCCCACCCTGACCGTCGCTGAGTGAAAGAATGCCGCGGGATCATCCATTTCCCAAACGCTGCCCCCTGAGGACCCCTACGCTGGCTGCTGCTATTTCCGCAGATGGAGCGCTAGTGCCTAGGAACAGCAAGACGTTCTACATCTGCTCCGCGCTCACGTGCGCATATCTCGGCTACCACATCCTCCCCCTCGTCGGTACGTCATCAAACTGCTCCACAACTGTTAGTGTGGGCTCCGACTCTCGACAGGTTTGCGCGCAACTATCTTGAGATCGAGTTTCGTTTTTCAATCCCTCTTCTAGGGTCTGCGCGGGTGACAGTTGTTGTGTCCTCTGTCATGCGCTGGGCCAAACAACACGTGAAGGTCTACGGCGTCTTCACAGCCGCCACGCGGTTTGCATTGCGCAAAGGGAACCGCAAAGCACTTCCTATAAGTTGCATTTCAAGCCATAGCGCCCTGCATCCCTTAGCGCCGACAACACTCTGAGACACTTCCGAACTTTTCCCTCGAGTGGAGAACTATTCGAAGAGACAGTGCCTGTACATTTGTGCACGTGTTATTGCGCTGTTGCGGCGGAGTTCTCGTCAGCTGCGGTTCTCGCCAGCTGTCTCGTGCGCTGGTCGGTTCTCGTCAGCTGTCTCGTGCGCTGGTCGGTTCTCGCCAGCTGTCTCGTGCGCTGGTCGGTTCTCGCCAGCTGTCTCGTGCGCTGGTCGGTTCTCGCCAGCTGTCTCGTGCGCTGGTGGGTTCTCGTCAGCTGTCTCGTGCGCTGGTCGGTTCTCCGGCAGTTATGAAAGAGAGGTACGATAATCCCTTCCTGCAGTGGATCCGCAATCTGAGAGCTATTCATGGGGCGCTTCCGGCGTTATCTGGTGCAGGCGGCGGGACAGTAAGACACGCCGTGCTTCTGGCAGAAAACTCTAAGGTCCGCTCACAACCAGCCTCCTCGTCTCAGCTCGGCTCGCCTCGTGCTACCCCAGCGCGGTCGCCCGTCTCGTGCGTGCGGGTGGGCCACACCAGCCCCTGTGGCGCTTAAAACCCCGAATCTCATTGGTTGTGGCTGCGGCGGTCCGGAGTTGGCGGCCACTGAAGTGACCAATCGCAGCGGTGTGTGCAGCCTGATTTGGGGGGCCACGGGACCAAGAAGTCCTATGGGGGGCTTCTGCCTGATTTGGGGGTCCACGGGACCGAGAAGTCCTATGGGGGCTTCTGCCGGATTTGGGCCACGATTGATCTGGGTCCGGGATTGACGAAACGACCACAGGACGCATTCATGCAAGAGAGTGCTGCCAACCGCCTCAAGATGCTCTGCCGCAGCTGTGAGGCCCGTCACTCCCTTGGCTGACCTCAGCCCACCTGCTCTCCACGGACAGGGGGGGGTGCACTCCACGAGACTTCCACTCGTCAGGGTCCACACAGGCAGGGGTTGCAGACGGCCCAGCACAAGTCCCGATGTGGTGGGCAGTGCACTACCCTCGACTGTCCAATGGTATCCTGGCAAACTGAGCGGAGTGGTGGCTGCCCGGGCTTGGCTGGGAGGGAGCAGCACGCGTGGCTGACCAGCTCGTGGAGGAGGGGGCAATCCACGCCTTGCTGCGCCTGCTCACTGTGGCCGAGGAGGCCAAGGTGCTGCTGAGCGCCGCGGAGGCTCTGGAGCTCATACTGGCGGAGAGTGGTGAATCCCGCAGAGGACCGCCCCCTCGGCAGAGGCGCACGGGGTACACACCATGGAGGGCTGGGAAGCTTTGCCCCAGCAGCATGCTAGCAACTGGGGCATACTTTCGTCGGACCGCCCTGCCGGAGTGCCGCCCATGTTGCCATCGACTGATGCAGCTGCTGCAAAGAGCGGCGTGTGAAAACACCTCTCTCAGCAGATGCAGGGCGTGATGTTGGTGATGGCTATCTCAGGAAGTCGAACACCAGGCGCAGCACAGGCGGTTCTGACGGAGGCTACCGGTGTGCCTTGGCCGTGGGCTAGATGCTGGTGTTGAGCAGCTGCAGCAGGCGGACGGAGTGCGGCGCTTGGAGGCGCTAGCGCGAGCCTCCACGGATGCGGCAGTGAAGGACAAGGTGCGCTGCCCGCGAGGCCCGGGATGCCGAGGCCCTGCCCGCTGTTGTTCGCGTGCGGCCGAGAGCAATGCGTTTCCCCTCCAATGATCGCATGCGGCCGAGAGCAACGCTGTCCCCCCTCGGGCGGTCTTGTGCTAAGGAGTGCAAGGCCCTCCCCCTTCCGCTGAAATTCGGCTGTGGAGGCCCAAGGCCCGTAGCCTTCCGTCGAGCTTATGTTGTGGAGGACAGTGCAGTTCCCTGGCCGCCATATGCGTGCTGAGGAGCACAATGGAGCACTTTTCCCCTTCGGCCCTTTTCGTCCCGTGGAATGCACTGCCCTCCTCCGACAAGCTCGTGCCGTGGCTCGCTGTGCACTCTCCCCACCCCCCACTCCCCCCCTCCTCCTTCCTTATTTCTTTGATGAAGAAAGATCCCTCGTCCCGCCAAGTCGCCGCGCGGATGCTGAGAAGGTGAGCTCAAATGTGGAGATTGATCTGCAGAGGGTGTTTGGTGCTGGCAGTTGCAAAGCGCTGCGCAGACCGCATCCAATTTATCGTCGCAGAGCAAGCTGGGAAAGTCCTGAGAGATGGTGTGGAGGGTCGTGCTACACGTGTGTGTGTGGAAAATATAATAATCTGGCTTGAAGCAGAGAGGAGCACATTGAAGCAAAGGCGGAAGTGGCGACGAGGGCCCTGCGCAGAGCTGGTCAAAGCGCGCTGCTATCCGGAGCGGAGAATGGGAACCTCTGCTTTATGTTGCATATCGCTGCCTTCCTTCTCAGAAGCCGGCTGTTTCTTTCATTGCCCCGCTTCCCCAGGAGCATGACCGGAAACTTCTGCTGTGATTCGCCCTTGATCATCCTGGTATGCGTATGCGCTTTGCCCCGGTGACCCCGTTCCTAGTGCTGCCAACATTCTCTGTCCCAGTCCATCTGGTGCTCCCGGTGCTCTTACACGCGTGGTTCCTTTACTCCCGTACACCCTTGTAGTCCGCCCGTGTACTCCCAATGCCATCCACAACAACGTGATGTTCCCAACCCCATGATGGTAATCTTTAACTCCGTGTTCTTCCCAGCTGCAATCTGGTCAGCACACATATCACACATTTATGTGTTCTGTGTGTCCTCTCTTGGCTTACTTTGATCCATAGGGTGCCTCCTAGTCAAACCATTTATGAGGATGGATTTCTTCTTCGGAGAATTAGCTTTCAAGATTGGTGAATATAATTAGGATGCTGTCAAGGTGCATGCTAAGGTATGCACTCAAACAAACTGATATGCAAACATGTGTTGGCCGCCGGTGCGCTTGCTGCGTGAGTTGGCAACCATATGATACACAGTGGGCAACCATAATTATAATACACTTGGCGAATACCTGCTATCCACTAGTAAGAATGAACCATTTATCCCTGCGTGTTCACTCACCGCGATGTACTGTCTAAAGTGTGAGCAATACTCAGATTGTTTATGGTGTGATCGTCTGATCCATCTGATTTGTGCGATTCACGATCTTCATCGGCCTGTCATTGATCATTAGTCGTCGTAAGTTGTGTACCTTGACTAGCGATAGCCGGTGGTCAGGGTGGTCGGTATCACTCAGAGTACTTGTGAACCGCACTTTGGTGAGGCCACCTCGCTATCGTAATTCGGAAGTCCTGCGTGAAATTGATACCGAATTCATTGTGAGTTATTGGGCGCCCAATAATAGCGCCACTCCGAGTTCGTCCCATCAGCATTCGTATACGTTATCACTACCCTCATTACGTGCGCAGGAGTGAACGAGTGGGTATAGCGCATGCGCCGCGTCATCCCGTCTGTTGATGCAGGCGGGAGCTCCCGATACTACTACTACCCACAAGTGTCTTCAATGTTGCACCCAGACGAAATACTTATTCGTGGCCTTGGGGATACGAAATACGCCGAAAATAATAAATTATGCGAGCTTGTGGGCCCCGACATGTCGCTGCGGCAAGTTCTGTTGCCGATTTGGGTGGGCGACCCGTTCGTCGTAGAAGACTACGTTTGCACTATACTTACTGTGTTGAATATGGCGTTTCCAATGTTAAGGGCGGTGTACTATTACCCACGTCATCGCGCAAAAATTGCACTCCATATGGTAGCGCAATAATCTCGCTTTGCGACCATGTACCCGAAGCGGTTGTTTAGAAGTAAAAGCTAGGCCATTGACCGATCGCTCAAATCGTAAGCCCCCATGGATATTTTTGTAGACACGCGATACAGGGGCAAGCACTCGAATGGCTTCGTCTCCTTCTGAAGAACAAGTGCTTGCATCACCACGATCGTTCTGAATTCTCAATGGCGCGCGCCGGCGCGTGTCCATCAAATGGCGCGTGCTCAAGACTAGCGGGATATCTATTTAGGGTTTTTATGATTTCATCGCAATTCTAACTTGTCGGCAACCAATCGACAAATTAATAAACGAGTTGGCATTTATAAGGGCGTCGAGGAGCCGGCACATGCATTGCCCATCGCTCATCAACGATCGAGTCAAACACATCGCATTTAACCAGTCTCGTCAACGCCCGTGTTGCAGCCTCGTATGGTGGAGAGGCCGGGTCACATCTCGCATGGCATGCGACGTCTGCACCACGTACGCCTTACCTACCGAAGCTCCGAAGGCGTATACGTATACATACCTGCGTTTTACAGCCTGTGTACCCATGATGATGATCGATTGTCTTCAATTACTTATAATCGATGATAACGCGGACGAGGTGTTCAACTTACGTAGGTAGGGGGACACGCAGATTCGACGACAAGGAAAGATTCACAACTTCAGCGGTCATGGCCACCTTAGAACTCGGTCACCGTGCAGCAAACACTGTACCAGGATTTCGAGGCATCTGGATCCTCCCGCTCTCCCCCAAAAATCAGGAAAAGTGGATTGCCAAAGGATTTAAAACGGTATTCAGATTTCCCCATAACACCATCCCATTCATTTCGCACGGCTACTGGACGGGGGATGACCCATATGTTCTCCCTGGTGGAGGGTGCTACAAAGATGACTTCTCGGATGTTTGTATTATTGTCATTGATAGCCCAGTGAGCCAAAACTTTCCTGCACATGACTGGAGTGGGACCCAGAGAAATTGCAAGATGGTACATCAATGTCCTTCCTGAGAAGAAGATCACTGCCAAAAGACTGAATTGCACAGGAGTTGACTCTGAGGTCTGGCAGGAAGTCCTTAGTGAAAGGAAACTTGTTATCCCCGACAGCCTTTGCCCGTGGCCCGTTCCGCAGGTGACTCAGAAGAGGGTCTGCCCAACACAATATTACGGAGGACATTGTGACACGTCCTACACGAACAAGGACAACAAACCATTTGTAGAAACTGCTACATGGCCCAAAGAACTCACTCTGATGGGTTATCTTCCGAAGCATTTTGGACAGGTTCTCAGCACCATAGGAGTCCACCAGAGAAGACTGAAGCCCCTCCTTAAAAAGCGTTCTAGGCTGTGCAGACACCACACTCGCACGGGACGCCTTCCTTAATGGTCATGCTAGAGTCAAGAACCATGACCCTGTCAGAACCACACTTAGCCGAATTACTGGTGTCACAGAGGAAGAAGTTGTTGAAAGGGCAAACCCTTTTTCTTTAACCTCCCCTGAATTATTATCAACTCTAACCCCCCGCCCCTCTCGGATAAAATCTTGGATAAAACACCCCCCCCCTCCTCCCCCATTGGTAGGAGGGGTACCCCCCTCCTACCAAAGCCCGCCTCCCCCTCCACCCCCCACACTCCGCTCCCTCCACTCCCGCCTTCCCGACCCTCCATCACCATTCTTCCTCCGCCTCGCTTCCGCCCCCTTTTCCCCACCACAGATGCAGCCTCGCTCCTCCTCCACATCCCCTGCTGCTTCCCCGCCGGCACGTCCTTTTTAGCGCTCAGCGTAGTTTTGCCATGCCGCGGTTTCCTAGGTTGATATGACCTGGATGAGCCCTTCGGGGCGCGCTATGAGGATGATTCCAGCTCCCTATGTTCTTCAGTTGCCTGCTTGCAGGATTATAGCGGACTCATGACTTTGTCAATATCGGTTATCAGCGTAAATGTTTTATTATTAGATTCGATCTTCCAGAGTTTTAATCGAGATGTGCGAATGTGTAGCGTCGGCGGAGGCATCATCATCAGATATCAAACTGTCCCGGACTCACCTGCTTACCAGTCTAAAACTTTGACGATTTATCGGCACAATGGCATACTGTCACTTTGTCGCGAGCAGCTGCGGGAGAAGCGTTCGCGCCGGGAGAAGCGTCGCGGTCCGTGTCTACTATCGGATGACTAGCTGAGTTTGGCACACGCGGTAAGTGCGGTGTGGTAAGTCAGGGTTGATTTTTACTGCTCGGGAAGCTGTGACCGTTGCCGAATTGTTGTGGGCGCACTACGAGGATAGCAACTTATTATATTAACTCTTACTTTTAGTTTGGCCATGGGTCGCAGAAGGTGGTCATTGTTGGGTGTAGTCCGGGGTCCTCGAACTCCGAGAGGGGTCAGGCTATGGGGCTGGTGGAGGCTCAGCTGATCAACACCAAGCAGGCTAGGAAGGACTTGCGGTCGTTGAAGAACAGTGGACAGGAGGCGTACGTGATGTACTTGGCACATGATGGAACCTTCAAGACGGAGGCCTCTGACGACCCGAACTTGTCTTTGGAAGCAGCAACCACTTTGTCAGAAACCTCATCGTCCCCAGCATCAGAGTGCATGACAACGCTAGCCTGAGGAGGGGTGGAAGAGACCTCATGCGAGGAGTGCGAGAAGTGCGAGGACAGCGATGGCACGGAGGCGAGCATGGCGACCCTGGTTTTTGACACCAGCTCCTCCGACTCTGATGATCTCGACGCGGACGAGGCAACTCAAGAGCAAGTCTGCGCGGTGCGACCGGTAACATGCCCCGCGTCGGCCATCCCGACAGTGTGAGACTGGGGACCTTGCCCCGTACGAGCTCGGTGGGAGGCCTTCCAGATGTCGCCCCGTGAGCGTAGAGAGAGTGCAGCGCAGGATCACGCAGAGGGGTTAGAGCCTGATTGGGAGAATGAGGCTTTGTTACCACCTGTGGAAGACAGCGCATGCGTTGTTGGAGCACATCGGCACTCCGTCAAGGAGGAGGTGGCGTAGGAGGCGCGCCTCAACGACTGCGGCGCCAGTGGTGACTGCGGAAGGGGAATAGCATGGTAGCAGGTACAACTGTTTCAAGAAGGAAAAACTTGCGGCACCAGCAGCACCTGAACATATGCGAAGCAGCGGCGAGAACGACGAGACCGAGTAGCGGGGCTGTGGCGAGGACGATAAGACCGAGCAGCGGAGCAGCGGTGCAGCCAAGCAGGCCAAGCAGACTGCAGCGCAGGCGACACCTCCTAATGAGGAAGACGCCGAGGAGGCCCCTCAATGGATATGGGACGAGCTGGCGGAACTGAAGAAGGCGCACGTGGACGTGGTGGGTATGGAGCTGCCCAAGGGTGTCGTGGACCGCGCGAGCACAAGTCCCCGTTGCGTTTGGATCCGGAGTACCGAGATGGAGCGAGGCACAAGCGGTGCTACAAACTGTCCATGGAGGAGTTGCGGCAACTTCGTGGAAAACTGGACGAGCTCTACTTGGCGAAGGGATACATCCGTCCCTCATCTTCACCTTGGGGCAGCCCAGTCTTGATGGTGCCCAAACCCTCTAACCCTAAGGAGCTACGGCTGGTGATTGATTACCGCCAGATCAACGAAATCACCATGAAGGACCGTTATCCTCTTCCTCATGTGCAGTCTCGCATTGATGATCTGCAGGGGGCGACTATCTTCTCCACCGCGGACGCACTGTGGGGATTCTGGCAAGTGCCCATGGAGGAGGACGCGATCGAGAAGCAAGACTGCAATGACCACGCCGTTCGGAGCTTATTATGAGTGGCTGGTTATGCCCATGGGGTTGTCGAACAGTCCTTCTTGCTGGCAGCGTATGATGCGGAGCTACCTAGGACACCTCTCATTCGTGAGAGTGTTCGTCGACGACATCATGACCTTCAGCCGCAACCCAACTGAGCATCTCGGTCATTTGAAGCAAGTATTGGAGGTCTGTCGCCAAAATAAAGTCAGACTGAAGGAATCGAAGTTGAGGTACTTAAAGCGATCTGTGAGGTTCCTCGGGCACGTTATCGACCGCGCGGGATGTCGGCCACAACAGGACAAGATCGTTGCGGTGAAGGACTGGCCTAAGCTGGAGCGACTGTCAAACATGTGTGACAGTTCCGGGGTCTGGCTGGTTTCTACCGCCGATATATCCAGGGGTTCTCCGATCTGGCTCACCCACTTGCCAAGCAGACGAAGAACTTGGTGCCCTGGGAGTGGGGTCCGGAGCAGGAGCGGGCGTTCGAGCGGTCGAAGACAACGCTGACCACGGCTCCCACGTTGATCCTTCCAGATCAAAAGGCAACACATGAGGGCACTAGCCCATTCGTCGTGCAGACGGATGCCAGTGTAGTGGCGTTGGCTGAAGTACTGATGCAGGACCTGGGGAAGGGTCTGCAGCCGATAACTTTCGAGAGTAAGCAGTTCTCATCGGCGGAGCAAAACTATCACGCTGGAGAACGAGAACTAGTAGCGATCCATCATTGCACCACTCAAACCTGGAGGCATTAACTCATCTTCACCGAGTTTAGACTCATGGGAGACCGCGCCCCTTTAAAATGGTTGTTTGCCCCTGGCCGAGAGCTGAGCCGAAGACAAGCTAGGTAGTATGACGATCTGGTGGAGGTGGGTGTGCACGGTATGGAGCATGTGCCAGGGCGTACACTGGTGGTGCCGGGCGCCGCGTCTCGCAGACCGGACTACGTGCGGACCTCTGCGAGAGATGGGCTCAAGGAAGCAAGGTGCGTGGACCTGAGTACCGACTAGCCAGTGACACCTGAAGAAGGAAGGCGAGCTGCAGGTGCCAAGAAGGGGAAACCAGCGGGAGTACCCAATGCCGAAGCTGAGGTGAATGCAGCGGTGAAGGAGAAGGAGGTGGAGAAGGAGGTGGAGAAGGAGGACCCCATCTCTCCATTGGATGCGGGGTTCAGCTCGTCAGAGGGGGAGGACGAGGAACACCCACCAGTTAGCCCGCCAGTAGTGACAGGGAAGCTGACGCAGCTCAATGAACTTTGGTGGGCAGAGACTCCCGACCTTTGGCGCGATGTCATGGACACAGTGGCCAAGATGGCAGCAATCTCTGCTTTCGCAGGAGTGACTACGAGGGCGCAACGAGCGGTTGCAGCGAAGCAACCAGCAACAGGTGATGACCCAATGTCCCCCTTGGACGCCGAAGTTGCACTGTCGGAGACACCCCCAGCACAGTCGCTTGCAGCGGCAGCACGGAAGCAGCCGCGGCAGCCAGCAGTACAGCGAACGCAAGCAGCGGAGCAGCTGCCAACAGCAACAGAGCAGCAGCAGCAAGCATCAGCAGCAGCGGAGCAGCAACCAGCGGCGACAGCAGCGGAGCAGCTCAGCAGCAGCATCCAGCAGTGACAGCAGCGGAGCGGCAGCAATCAAGTCCGAGAATCCGACCTGGAGAACAACTGGTGGACAAGCAGGATTGGAGGCTGATCTCTTCGGAGTTCGCGAGGCTGCAGGGCAAGTACGCTCGGGTACTGGGAGGTCCGTTTCAGGTGGACGCGTGTTGTGACGCAATGGGCCAGAACAAGCAGGTGAGCACCTGCTGGACTGACTGCCTGAACGAGCAGTGGAGGGACCGCATCGTCTGGTGTAATAAACCCCCATTTTCAGACCCTAACGTGAACATCCTGATGCGTCCGAGGCGCGGCAGGACCCGTGTCACACAGCTGCCCTGTTCTTGTTGCCAGACTTTCCCCAAGCGAGTTGGGGAAAGTTGAGTTCGGCCTGGAGATCGCCGAGATCATTCCAAGAACGGACGAGCACGGTGAGCCTAACCGGCTATTTACCTCGCCCGGGGAAGAGAAGGGTCATCGCTCGGCTCTGCAGGAACTACCAGTTCCATGGCCAGTACTAGTGGTGATAGCTAGACCGCAGAAGCCACCCAGCAGGCTGGTCACACGCGAGAGGCCTACTGCGCAACCGGCAGTCACGCTCTCCGGAGCAGCGGCGACGAAGGTCAGAGATAAGACGGGGACAGTGGAGCCAGGGGTGTTCTTGTGAGCGCTGAGAGCAGAACACGGGCGCAGTGAGTATCTCAGAACCTTGAAACAGGAGTTGTTAAGCACCCAGCACCATCGCACAGAACACTTTCGGCTGGTGAGTGACATCATCTGGAGAGTAGCTGAAGGGCGCTACCAGGTGGTATTAGCTCCGGACTCGCCACTACGGGAGCTAGTGTTGAGAGAGGCACACGAGGCACCGTCGGCAGGCCACCCTGGTAGGGACAAGACGCTGGACAACAGGTAGTTAAAATCCACTAAAATTCCGTTGCACTCGAATGTAAAAACATCTATCAAAATGGTTAGGAATGATATAAATCTGTATGCAATCTCATTATTAGTAGCATACATCGATATGCCTGAATTTTAGTGTGAAGCTATTTTCACCCGCTTAAGACCCCGCAGAGAGCTCAATGTCGCATCTGCATCTTACACCCGAATGATTTTGGAGAATCCATCCAATGCCATATTTTTTTGAGGTGTGTGGACCACCACGTTCCAGCTACGATGAGCATGAGCTGATTATGTCACAATAAAATAGAGTAAGTGTCAGAAACCGTGGGCAATCAAGCCGGTGGTCGTGACACAACCGTAATTGAAAATGCATTTCCCCAAATAAGTTTGCATGCAGCTCTTTCTCCAAATGGCATTATGCCATTATTCCTATTCTCCCCAAAATTACTATATTTCGATTGAATCCGATTTGTATACCCAACTTAGACGCATGTATACTCATCCGATTTTGATTTATTTGTTGCTAATAAGGTATTGGAATTTTGCGACATTGTGGGATATTCATCAGTTCGATGGTGTATTGGAATCGATCCATCACTGGTCGGAGAAACGTATCCTGCTGTGGTAGTAGTAGTGTGGTGAGGCAGTTGTTGTAATGTTGGTGGCATCGTTGATGCTGACGAGGCATACAAAGTTGAGACTCCCATTTGTTGCACAGCTGGACCAGAGGAGTCGGAGGTCGTGATGCTGTTGGTGGTAGTGCCCGTTCCGTTCATAGGCAGTGCTATGAACACTGCATGCACCTGCAAGTGGTCCCCGTAACGCAGATATGCGTCAAGTATAATTATGTTCCCATCCGAGAAAGAGACAAATGCATTACCTGCACAACGTCAACCCTGGTTTACCACAACGCACTTACCGTGTATGCCAAACACAGAGGCATCCGATAGTAAACATGGACGGCTGCCGCAAGGGTTGCAGCGAGGGTATGATTAATGTTTGACTGTGCAGTGTGCAAACAGCCAAGTTGGATTTATTATCAAACCTGTATTTACCACAACACAACATGGCACACTTACTGCATGTGCGTTGAAACATTGTTGGATGGCTGCCATGTCACTCGTTGCTGACAACACACAACCCCTTGATGGCCAAAAATTGCACAGAAAATGGCGACGTATGCTGCACTACAGTAGCACACATGCATGGGGTACAGCGGGATATTGATGGTATACAGAGACCCAATGAACAGTGAAGTAGCGCGAAATGATTGGCGTGCCGCATAACTATTGTGCATATCCAATCATCATGTCTATGTGTCATACGACGCACCTCTGCACTTGTCACGATGTTCATATCCACGTCCAAAATATAACACAAGTAAATTGCTTCGATAATGTCGATGAACATGGAGACAAAAAGGGACAAGATGACCGCGAGAACGAGCGCGCAGCAAGCCGCTATGGGAGCCACATTACTTGAAGTCGAGGCGGAAGTGAATTCGGCGATCAGAGATACCACAATGAATATCAAGGCGGCCCACACCAGACCAATACAGAATACTGTGCCATGCAACACCATCTTTGGGAAAGCCCAGACTGCGATGGAAGTTTGCAAATTTCTCTTCAAAATGTCGCTCACCTCGTGTGCAGCCTCGCAAAAGCCTTTGCCAGTAATTGCCGCGTAGATTGTGGCGAACCTGGTTGATAGCAACAAATGATAGTTCTGAGCCAAAAATGTGATGCATGGCACCATGATTCCTGCCATATGTTAGTTCCTTATCAGATGAACAATACTACATTTTCGTTCTTGGATTGAGCTAGAGCTTTCGGTACCTTGTGGATTTTGGGATCTAACTGTGTGTTTGAAATGTTTGTTTCGATGGGTCAGTGTGCTTGTTATTGGATTTAATTATTGAATGCCTCTGTTAATCGCACAATGCGTGGTGGTAAGCCAGAATGAATACTATAATGGGCCAATGTGTTGGTGCATGTGTTGCTTGTTTTATGCTGGTGCTTGGTAGCATAAAGCCAGTGTGTATCTAAATGGGTGCGCGTGTGCATAGCATTTGCACGACATGACGTGCCGGTCAAGTAATGATCGATGCTCGCCATGGTCTTATTTGAGGGCAGAGCAGAATTCGGAGTTAGGACATGCTATGTAATTATATGGTCGTTGCTTTGTCGTGGAAAGACGGTTGTTGTGAGATGTTTTATCTCAAGTACATCGGCGTATACTGTGTGGTAAAGAATGGTATGCCTCAGAGATGTTGTTTAAGCTGGGTGTTTGTGTGTGTGCGTGTGTAAATATTGTTATGGGGGTACTGGCATCTCGTTGTTAACGGGGACGGCCACTGGAGTGATTTGGATGATGGGATGTGGCTGTCCCTGTGGTAACCTTCTGACGGGTACTGCCTGCTTGAGGGCGTCGGGGGCTCTATTTATGTCCAGTGCCTTGTAGCCTTGAGGCTTTTTCACCTGTCGGGGGACTGGTGATCGGCAGCTACGTTATGGGGTACTGGCATCTCATTGTTAACGGGGACGGCCACTGGAGTGATTAAGATGATGGGATGTGGCTGTCCCTGTGGTACCCTTCTGACGGGTACTGCCTCCTTGAGAGCGTCGGGGATTCGTCTACGGCTCGCTATTTGGGAGTGTCTTGGATTTGTCTGACGCTTGCTCCCTCTCCGTGTTCATTGTTCATGGTTATTACACATGCCGGGGGACTTGTGTTCTTTGACCTTGATATGAGGTACTGGCGCATCGCTGTGAACGGGGCGGGCGGCCGCCGGGTGGAAATGGGTTTTGGGAACGAGGCGGTTATATATAGTATTCACTCTGGCTTACCACCACGCATTGTGCGATATGTGCCAAGCAACAGAGGCATCCGATTGTCAAATCAGACCGTGATAATCACGACGCGTGTCCCGGCGTGACGGGGCAAACAAGGCTACACACGAAGCGATTCACAGCGTGAAACACACATACTGCAGGTATGAGCAAAGGTCGCTGCATACACAGACCATATTAGCATGCACCACGTGATTATCTCTACACGTATAGTAATGCATGCTGCGTTATGAACACATGCATGTAGGCAACTGTGACGATAACGCGTACCCTTGGATTATATCGTCTCGAAGTCGAACTTGTGTGTGGTCGTTAGGAACGGATCGTTCGCCGCACGTGCGTATGTACATACTATACTTGCAATATGCTAGCAATAGTCGCACTGACCACTAACAAACACTTCGTGACTTCGTGTATGGTTGGTGTATTATATCCGTGTCGTCCTGAGCTGAGCTTTGGATGCAGCTTGCTCGTTTACACACGCGGATGATACTGGGTTGTATCCCTGTGGTGCCATTCTGTCTGGCGGGCACCGCCTCTTGGAGAGCTCGGTGGATTTGTCTACTGTACCTTTGCTGCGAGGAGAGGCAGAAGGTGGTGATGTACATCTTCTGTGTTTTCCCTTGAATTTTGTGGGGAGCACTTAGGTGCCCGCATGTTTCCTTTTTTTGGCATGGGGTGTCCATGCTGTGTGGTGTGACTGCATTCATGACATAACCATAGACCAACGGGTCCCATCCATCGACCGGGCGCCGTTGGGGGGCACGCCAGCAGGGTCCGCTCACTCCGTAAACCAGAGACCAGCAGTTGTTTGGCAATGATCGGTCACATCATTTCATCTTTCCATGCTGCTTTGCATTTGGGTTGGGAATATGTCTGAGTTTGTGGTATCTTGTCACGGCCCCGCCCTGCTCTTGATCTGCTTCTCGCATCCACTGGGATGATGGTGGGCTGGCTTTTGTTGGACGATCTCATGCCGTTCAGCGCGTGTGTAAACATTGTTTACACACACACACACACACACATTTGTATGTGATGTGATGTCATCGTGTTTTTAGAGCGATATCGTATAACTATTGTATACACCCTTTTGTACACGCATGTTGTGTGTGTGTGTGTGTGTATGCTTATCCTTGCGACTCCTTTGGCACCCCGAAGCCACAGGAGACTGCACTATGTACCCACGCCGGGGATCAAAGGATTCAGCATACACTTCGGGACACTCCTCCGGATTCTCCGGAACTCACTAGTGAAGAATGTGTGGGTGTGTGTGTGTGTGTACATGTTACAATATGAGCCGGCGGGCGCTGATATATAGTCTCGCAGGCCCCGTCGCGCCGGGATAAGCGGCATGTTTTGTCACAGTCTGGGTGATCCCAGATGCCTCTGATATATATGGTGTCATATCAATACATTTGTATTCGATGAGGTGGTATTTATAGAGTGATATACTATATATACCCACCGATTCTGGTACACTTGGCCGGCCTGCACCAAAATCATTGATACACGCACATGTCACTGATTTTAGCACAAGTGCACTTATGCCAAAATGCGCTGGCACATGCCAGCGGCGCGCTCATGCTGTGACATATACGAAATATGCATATTTTGGAACTTCTGTGTCATAGCTTCCCAGCGTTACCAAGACCTTGAAATGTACATACTTCGTATATATATAGTATTCACTCTGGCTTACCACCACGCATTGTGCGATATGCTTCGTATATCTAATTACACTCTGGCTTACTAGAAAGCGACTGGCATGTAGTTTGACCAAATACACTCGCCATCTAGAATTTAAAATATTTGTGACAAAGGTCCCAAGCGTTACCAAGACCTTGATTTGACTTCTGAATTTTGCTCAATCACCGTTTATTGTGAGGTTAGTCGAAGGACACTATATCATAAATTGCTCCACATATCGTGAGTTGCATCACGCACAGTTTACCGTTCCCTATCACAGGGTATATTGCTTACCGTGGCGGGCCGGCCCGGGGCCGTAGCTCAAAACTCCGGGCCGCATGCAGGCCGATGGAAGATATGGATGCAGGCTGTGACGTTTGATATGAAAACACCAAAATTTATGCAAAATTATGCGATTTTTACAATATCACCTTACTTAAAATTAAAATTCCGCACCTGCGGCGGGCAATTTTGGAGATTGGTCGTATTGGCCGAATGCCGGCCAGTGGATTTGCTGATTGCGGGCCGTAAAGAAAAATATAAGCAATACACACTGCCCTACAGTAGATCGCGGGCTATAAGAAAAAGGTAAATTTCCCGTAGCGCTAGTTTGTTAATTTTTTCTGACCCCTTTTCCCCCTCTAGCGTGCTCAATTTCTTATCCGAGGGTGCCCGATTTGCATCGCTTAGCGTCGATTTTTTCTTAATCGCGACACCTGGAATCATCGACGGAAACTTAGCGATGGCGATTTCTTAGTTGCCCATTTCCCCACAGTCGATGCGGGGAGAAAGTTAGCGTATTTTTTCTTATTGACTCTCACAAACTCCGCACACCGACAGCTCAACAGCACAGAACGCCTCACAGCCGAGCTCACTCTTACCCTTCGTACTGCACTGACGGAGAGGGAATAATTATGGACGAACGCAAAGTAGCGACTGCAAAGGCACTGAAGGGTCTGTTTGATGAGGGAGTCCTCAATGAGATAGATTTCAAGAGAGAGAAGACTAAGCTCTTCTCATCCCCGTATGTTTTGAACCCGACCGTAATAGATGGCCTTCGTGAGTCCAAGGAGCTGTTGGACCTCGAGGTGTTAGATATGGCAGAATATTCGCGTGCCAAACAGAGTTTCTTGGATGCCACTACGGTAGTGGTACGCGAAGAACGTGAAGAACAACGACCGTTGAAGCCTACTGCGCTGGGCAGTCCTGAGCGTCCCCAGATGCTTCCTTTTATCGATATTGTCTTCTCTTCAGATTCCGACTCCGACTCTTGTTTTTCCTCAGTGACCGACTCATCTGCCGATGAGAGTGATGGCGAGAATGTGGTGACCTCCCCAGAGGTATCTGATGTATCTGACAACGAAATGGCTGAGCTTTGCGATGTCCAGGAATCAGAACAGGGAGGTGAGGAGGCAACGCGGCCAGGCAAGAAGGTGGAGGATCCAGTTTCAGAGCCCTTTCACAAGCCGCTGGTGGGGAAGAATTTTAAGGCGCGCTCATTTTTCGACTTGGGGTTTACCAGCACTGTGACTGCCAAAAAGACCGGCGCAAAATACACCGTCGCTGAGAGACAAGCCGTCGAAAAAGTTCCGAAGTTCAAGTGCCGATTCTGTTCAAAATGTAGCGAGCGTGCCCCAGCCATAGTCCATCATGAGAAATTGATGCACCCTGCAGAGTGGAAGGCTGCAAAACCGACTCCATCTTCGTAAGGTACTCCATCTTCGATAAGTTGTTATGATGCACTTACACCGATATCAGGCAAATGAACCCTATTAATAGGACTAAATATCATGGTCTACTGTACTGTTGTTGGTGAATCTAGCGTCAAAATTTTCTTAATCGGAGGGTATTCATGACCTTCCGCATGAAAATTTAGCGGAAGGTTTCTTAAGGGTTTTCTTATTTTTTGGGGAGAAAAATAGCGGCTGGTTTCTTGTAGATACAGTTTCTTATAGCCCGCGATCTACTGTATCACGGTGGCTGATACTCTACGCTCGTCCCGAAGCCGTCCAGGGCCTACTAGCTATCAGGCAGCCAGGTGCCCCTATATGTGGTTGCATTGCGATCTTGTGGCTTGCACTACCATCAGGCAGCCAGGTGCCCATATATGTGGTTGCATTGTGATCTTGTGGCTTGCACTGCTATCACGGCATAGTACATTATAGTATTCACTCCGGCTTACCACCACGCATTGTGCGATTTGTGCCAAGCAACAGAGGCATTCGATTGGTAAATCAGACCGTGATAGTCACAACGCGTGTCCCGGCGCGACAAGGCATACAAGGCCACACACGAAGCGATTCACAACGTGAAACACACAAGTCATATTATACGTATGAGTGAAGGTCACTACATATTGCATTCAGATCATAGTAGCATGCATCACATGATTATTTGTGCACGCATGTACTAGCACGGCATAGTACATACATATATAGTATTCACTCTGGCTTACCACCACGCATAGTACATACATGCATTCCAGTTTGGAGTAACATGCGGACGTGCACTGTGCGCTGCATGGCGGGCACTCACTTTGTTACAAACTCAATTAAGGAGTAGATACACTCCATTATCCATGTGAGACAAATGACGATGCAGTTGCCACTACTTTCTTGGCGCAGGTGCTGTGAGAGGGCGCGCAGAAGCTGGATCGCGGTGCGCACGAGACTCGCAAAGCACAACGTTCCAAATGACGGACCAAACGCAATTTTCAGCATCCCACATATTGTGCCACCGCCCCCATCTCCAGGGTCGTGCCTCCTGGTAGTGATGGACATGGCTCTGTAGTACCACTGTGCCACAACCCATTCATCACCCGTCTCAAAACACCATTCCCCAGTTGTACGTGTAACACTTTGAGGCATACGTACGTCATGCAACGGTTGATTGCATAGCTGATTCACGATTGACCAGCTGTTGCGTGGCCGAGAGACTTATAAAATAATGCGGGGGGGTGATCGATGTGAGACCGAACCTATTACTCCTATTGGTGGGAGCGAGACTCGTCGCCACATACAATCGTGATAACGTGTTTTTGGACAATTGTTAGTGTTTTGCCATACTTAAGCGCACAAAAACTCGTGCGGACGGCGGGCATTTTGGGTTCTTCGCAGAAGTGGCCGAAAGCAGGCCTAAGAGATTTCCCAGAGTGGGGGCGAAAGATGTCAGAATGAAGACTTTGTTAGTCTGCTCTGCCACATACTACTTGATCAGCCGTTCTTGGGTGGGTGACACACTGGGTGTCATGTTTTGGATACAACAACACGGGTGTCCCTATATAGCGTGGCAGTATGACGAGTGCGCACTCGCCACTCACTGCGAGATTGGTCAAAATGTGGTATTGCCCTACGTTGAGTTGGAATGTGTATGACTTAGACCTCCCCCCGTCGGGTGGAGGGTACCATCACGTCCTGCAACTTTCCAGGGCCTACTTTTGAGTGATGGGTGCCCCTCCTATGTTATGTAGTGCGATCCCGTGCAGTACCGCGCGGCAGGGTGTATATGTAAAATGTGCCTCAGAATGCCCTTTCGTGTATATACAAAATATGCAGAGTACCTGAGAGATGATTCCACTAGTTGTAAACAAACGAACTTCGAACAACAACAATACAGTCCATAATATAGCCAGCGCGGAAAAAGTGATATATGTCCCCACCCACCTATATTTGTCGTGCACCCACCCACCAGCACTACCGCTCACATAGTCGTCATCCACTTTCAATCCCAACTTGCTTCATCCTATGCTATATTCTGAATACACCTTGTTGTGCATCCTATGCTATATTCTGAATAGCATCCTATGCTATGCTATGCTATGCTATGCTATGCTATACTATGCTATGCTATGCTATGCTATGCTATGCTATGCTATGCTATGCTATGCTATGCTATGCTATGCTATATATATATCATATGTTTTAGCGTTGTGTACCCGTGCGCGGCGCGACAGGGAGTATAAGAAAATATATCATATGAGATGTGGTGGTGTTTTCAGAGTGATATAACATATCATATGGGATACGTTTACATCGGGGGCCGACATTTCATTTAAATCCGCATCGAGGGCAGACACTTCATTTTAATCCACATCAGGGGGAGACGCTTCATTTTAATCCACATCGGGGGTAGACATGCTCATTTAATCCACATCGGGGGCAGACACTTCATTTTAATCCACATCGGATGTAGACATCTCATTTTAATCCACATCGGGGGTATGCATTACATTCAACGTAAGGATATAATGTAAACGAAACATAACTATGCAAATCCAACCGGTAGATAT